>JAZHYW010008554.1:0-43366 GCA_037355805.1 Ixodes ricinus | reverse complement strand
AAATCTACAAGCTTAAATGAAGGCGCTATAATATGAAAACGATAGCTTTTGAATGCCTAAACTATCGATTAAATGCGTGCTGCCAGTTAAAGTATAAGCGTGGCGCATAAAATGGCGTTTCACGTCATGATGACAACGGAAACTAAAAGTAACAATAGGCGCGTAAAAAAATTTAAGAAATCGGTGTAACAGCAAGCTAAGGCAATGTGATATTAGTCGCGGCTGACGTTTTCCCAAGGCTCTTGTCAGGACACACGGCCTTGATCTGTAGACGATTGTAAACTTCCCGAAGTGAGCGCTTTGAATGAAACCGCACTTGTAGTTGGAGACACATGGCATTGTTTTAAGCTGTCTCGATAATAAATGAGAACATTTTTGCTTCAAGCGCTTGCTTTCCACACACATAAAGAATATACTTATTTTGTGTGCGTCTTCTTCAGATTCTGGCGGTATACGGACTGAGACAGCGGATGGCAATGTTTGATAGAGTTGTTTTCGAGATGGTTGCAAAGCATGAAAGGCAACGACTACTGTTTCATGCTTTAGGTATGCATCTACACCACATGTCCCCCCAAAAATGCGCTGTTTTTTTGTTTTTTGTTTTTTCATCGGAAAAATAAATCACGCATCGCCGAACGCTCACTTTCCGCCCATATGTAGCACTAGCGGTCCGGACCAAAAACCAAAGTTTCAGAAGTAACCGTCATCTTACTTCAATGTTATCAGTTTTTCTGAAACTTTCAGTGGAAAAATGGGGCCCGTTTTCGGTAGATTGTGCCATTCAGCCCCATTGATTCGCAAACTTCGTGGGCTATCATTTACTCATCGATGACCTCCGGAAATCGCCTATAACTTTTTTAATAACGTTGCAGTCTGTTCTGAAACTTTGGCAACTGGTTCGGCACGCTTGTTCTTCAATCGAGCGGAAAGTGAGCATTCGACAATGCGTTTTTTTGCATAAAATACGGTGTTATTTTTCTTTCAGGTATATTTTGTATTTATGTCACGCAATAGACGAGTGCAACCCATTTTGACTTTGATGAAGTACAAGTTTTAGTTTTTCTAAATTGTCTTCATTTAATCAACTGAAGAAAGAAAAACCGACTGCGTGGAACGCCGGACCTCGTGCGAGCAGCAGACGATGCTCTTGTAAGATCTGATTGAAGGAAAACAGTGGGTAAGAAACAACGGCTGGTATCATTTGCGTCTATTCGCTATCCTTCCAATCAGAGCTCCGCGCTCTGACGTCACCACACGCTTTGAGCTCCCCCTCCCCTTTCTCTCTGTTTCTCACGATAAACTTCGTTTCACAGTACGAATGACCGTAGAGTACCCTTTGAGCCATCGAAGCCAATAGAATGCCGTCACGCAACCTTCGCGCAACGACACGTGTAACGCGCAGTCAACTCTCCAACGTCGACCAACACTTGTTTCGTTTGCCACGCTAGATTGACTAGGATCACTTCTAGCGTCAGTTGAGTTCCATCGTGCGGTGAAACGAACTATAGGGCATGAAACTGAGCGAGAGTAGGAGATGAGAGCGCTGGGGGACGCCTACGTCACTCCTCCTCGCCTACCCCTCTGATCACATGACTTCCCCGTTTACCAATCAGCATCAAGAACTTCACTCCTCCTCTCCGACCCGTCAACCAGTCAGTGTCGAGCCTCGCGGCCACGCTTTTATCTGGGCTTCACGAAATGTTAACCACCGAAACAAATATTTAAAAGGCGCAACGAGACGCGGACAACGAAGATTGGCAGAGACAGAGCGCTAAGTTACAACTGCACTTTATTTCCGAATTCACCTAGTATGTATTACTGATGTCAACAAAAACAAGCCAATGAAGAAACACAGGTACACACCGTTAAAAGGCTAAAATATTATTACATCAGTCATCGGCAGCAACACAAGCTGCTCTCCCTTCAGTCGGGAAACCGTAGTTCGTCATCTGACAATGACACAGAACAACCTTTTGAACCTCAAGTATCTCCCGCGTAATCTTGTCTCTGTATTTGTTTAGTATACGTTATAGCTAGTGAAAACTGTTACGGTATGTATCTACGTTTCTTTATTGGCTTGATTTTTGTTAACACCGGATATATATTAGGTGAATAGGCAAATAAGGTTCAGTTGTAAGTTCGTACTGTGTGTCTTTCTAGCTTCCTTGTCTGTGTCTCGTTGTTCTTTTTAAGCATTAAAGATCATCAACTGACCCAACTTTCCACTTTCGTCACCTAGCCAAAGATCGTTTACCGTTAAACTTATTAGACTCCTAAAAAGCTCGTAACGTTTTATGCGAACACAACAGAAGTAATAGACGACGGCAATTGGGCCCACGACCTTCTTTAAACCAATGACCAGGTCACCTCAGCGATCCCTATGAGAGGGCCTGGCCTCTCTGTAGTCCATGAGCCTCTCACAAGGTGACGCTGAAACTCGGCTCTCCTAATAGCCGTGGGTACGCTCCAGCTGACCACTTTCTTTTATCAAGCAATATTTACGCCGGTGTATATTAGGTACTGTGGTTAAACATAATTAATTTTAGAGCCCCATCCGCATATTACTTTCTTTTTAACAGAACGCTACACAAACATAAGTGTCGTTTCTGACCACAATGCGCGTATGAAATGGCGAGACCCCACCACTCCAGTACCTACTGACTTGCAACATGAGGATCTTCTCAGCTAAATAAAATAGCTCGGGCTAAGACAGATGTGTTGCGAACCAAGCTACAAATCTAAGAGGAAACATGACTCATTCCTTGACCTATTTTTTGCATCTGCATTTTACACTTATAGCGAAATGCTTCACAGAAACCAGCCCATCCGGATCTGACCTTAGGGCTATTGTAACAGAGACCTATACGAACTTTCCACAATAGGGTGCCCAGAGTAGGCAGATAAAACGTTTCGCGAAACACGATTTTGAAGAGCTACATTCGCTTATTCACTTCACTCCTTGGTAAATGGTGGTTCAGGAGGACAACAGTGAAGACGCCTACAACCTTTAGCTTGACTTTATGCACGCCGTCGAAACGGAGTGCGTTCCAACACTCCGAGTCATGAACAAAAGCCGTACTCCTTGAATCACAATCACAATAACATTAACTTCTTGAGAGCCGAAAAGAACAACTATGCTACCATGCTCAGTATTGCCCACACTGCACAAAAAGATTACAAGAAGATAATACAGACATCTCACCAGGATTATGCCCTCATTGTCACAAGACATGCCATCATAAACGAAACAAAAGCTACTGATGTTCACTAGACATATGTCAAAATGACAGCTTTCAGCGACATTGAGGCTGCGGAAATCTTTATTAGCACTTTTCCTCAGCTTGAACAACACCTCGTTTAAATCACCAGCTCCAACTTTGCCAAACCTCAGATGACTCAGCCCAGACGGTCACTTCCTATTTATTCCACATCAATATCAGTGTTACAGAAGTCGAGCAAGCCCTAACTCGGGTGAACCCATCGCAGTCGCCTTATCCCGACGGCAGCCACCACGCTCTAATAAAGACGAGCGGCCAGCTCATTTCACGTATACTGGCACGCCTATTCGGCACGCCTATCCAGAAACTCTTGACATCGGAAAAGTTGTAAGCACGTGGAAAATGTCACATAACACTCCAGTCAACAATGAAAATGAAGCACCAGCTCAAAAATTAGAATTATGTCGGCCCATTTACATGACCTCAGTCGTCTGCCGCACAATCGAACGTGTAATAAACAGAGAGATCCACAAGCACATTGAAACCCATGCACGCTTCTCGCCAGCACAGCATGACTTACGTCCTGGCAGAAGGTGCCTTACTTCCCTCCTCACCATAGTCCACAAGATCAGTGACAGCCTGGCCAATGCTATACCATGCGAACTTATACAACTCGACTTCACAAAAGCATTTGAGAAGGTCGACCGCATTATTTTACGGAAAAAATTTGAGCGTGCTGGTTTCCACAATTGAATTAAAGTCTGGCAAACCCACTTCATCTTCAGCAGACAATAATGTATATACCTGAACGGTTGCCTGCCAAACTCCAATACGCTAGATTGGGAATACCACAAGGTATTCCCTATTTGACAAATTGAACCCACATTATTCTCAGTCGTCATCTCTTGGCAACACATTCCTCTCAGTATTCTCCAATGACCTCTTTCCTCACGTAAGATCGACGCCCGTGCTCTGTGCACACGACCTTACTCTTGTCCGAACTATCAGGTCGCTTTGAGACCATGACGACTTCCAGCACGACCTTGACAAGGTACACACCTGGACTACCTTAAACAGATAATCCATTGGTGCTCCTAAGTCCAAGTCACCAGATTCCATAACCCAAAGAAATCTTCCATAGCCACTTCCACTCCTGAATATTAACAACCAAGCTATCAACCGCATCGACAACATCAAGACACTCCGGGTAACCCTGCACAACCGATTAATCTTCTCAAAATGTGTACATTTAATTGCATCATGGTTCCGACGGTTGCTGGGGTTCATACAAAGCGTCAGCAAGCGCCTAGAACTCATCGTGATTATAAAACTTTACACTGCCCTTGTTTTACCCATTTTTAAATCCTGCTTGCCGATCAGCTTTCCTTGATTCACATAAATGCAGGACATTTTATAGCGGATGCAAAGAAAAGCTGCACTCATGGTCAATGCTCGTAGATCCCGTGTCCATCGCCTCTCACCAAGGGACATATCGACGACCCATCTCCTGAGAGGAACAGGATGGTCAAACCTTTCCACCAGATGAGACATCGCCACCCTGGGACTTCTGGCAACAATCATTAGAACATCTATATCCAGCGATGATGCTAGCCTGTTTTAATGCTAACGCATTAAAACAGGTTATCTCCAAACCAACAACAAAAGGCTCTTTCTCATTTTCCCCATGCACCCTCTCTCCCTCGTGAGCGAGGACTTAACGTCTTTGGGCGTCCCTAGTCCAGCACGTGAAACGCATACAAAGAACACACAGACATAGCAATAAGGCCGCTTTAACCAAGACCACAACAGGATAAAGACGGGGGAACGACTCATCAATTTCCAACGCTCGTCGCAGCCACTCGACACAAAATGACCAAGCGGCTTCCCCGACGCATAATCCTGAACGTGATCATTCGCACGGACTTGTTAAAACGATTTTTGTAGGTGCTGTGGTTTCACGGGAAGCGTTGGGACAGACCCCACAGGCCTCTCAAAGAGCTATTACGAGTCCCTTACACTCTTTGGGAATCCTTGAAGGGTACGCTAGGCCCCATAGAAAACTTCTATGAACATCCCGAACCTTTCAAACATTTTTGAAGAGTACGTCAAACATTTCAAAAATCTGGTCATAAACGGTGCTCAAATGGGATTATTGATATTGTTATTCATATTCATATTACATTTAAATTGATATTAACAGGCAGGGTCAGGTTTTGAATATGTATCTGAAAATTAATGGAATTAATATTGTAGGCAACTAGCCAATGGAAAAGGTGCAGAGAAAAATTACAACTCTGTACATTAATTCTGAAATAAATTAAAATTGCTACTAATAGGAGCACACCCCCATTGCTTAGTCAGTTTATCGGTGAATAATAATTCGTCTTTCAACTTTATTTTTGCCATGTAGAAAGAAGAATATTTGCTAAGTGTCACTGTGATAAGGTTTTTCTTGGCATTTACATTTTATAACAACATTGTTCTGCAAAGTCAAGCAAGTTTTACTTCTGTGTAATCGGCAGTGCTATTTTTAAATAAAAACACGAAAACAGTAAATAAAAATTTTAAAAACGCATTCCTCCAAACTTTTTGTCAAACATAAATAAACAAACCCATTCTTTAGTCACGTTATGAATATACCGATTATTTGAAATTATAATTATATTCAAAAGAAAAGGGAGAAGAATGCATTAAAATTGACCTGATATCTATATTTTATACGTATAACACCAAGGCGCTAAATATAATGCGCAGTAAGTTAACAACGCAGCAGAAAGAAATGAAACATCGGAAAAATATTTCTTAGATTATCGACATCTTGAAAATTTGTTTTCTGCAAAACGATTATACTCCAAGGTCATGTCCTTTTTAAGGAAACGCTCCTTTGTGTTTGGATAATTATACAAAGCTATATTGATAAGTGATATAAACTCGCAGTTTTGATAACTTTGTTTTTCATATTGACTCATTCTGTGTATGCGCACGCGCACGCTAAACGATGAAAACAATCACAACATAGGTATTCTGCACGGCAACAGCAGTACTGTGCCATGCTGCACGCTACAGTAAGCAGCAGCAGCAGGGTATGAACCATTAATTCCCAGTGTGTCAACGCGAAGCAGAGAACAATTACTCAGCGTCAAGGAAGACCTCACCGCGAAACAGCTTTCCTTGTGCAACAGGTTTTTCAGATTGTTCTCCCTAAATAACATCTATATTATGATAATTTTTCACGTCAAAGGAATGAAAACGATTATCAGATGAAAAATGATTCCATTCCTGCAGGTGCTTTGGACAGATTCACCGTCACCCACGCTTGTTTGCGTAGTTTGTAGTAAACGAAATAGAGAGTTAATAAGTATGTCGTGTGTCCCAAAATAACACTTGGTGCGATATTAAAATGACCTGCCCTACTAAAACAAAACAATATGCACTCATACAGCGCATAACACATAAATTCATGCGAAGGACACTTATGAAGAACGCGGGAAAATCGTTTTATCACAGGACATTACAATGATAAGTGGTTCAAGACAATCTGCGGTTTGTTATAAGCGTATTACCGAACATAAAATACAAAACATTTTGTAGGTGATATGCACGCATATATATAATAAAAATGCCGCTAATTTTCATATTATTAAAGCCAAGTGGCAGAAAACAAACCAATTTATGCGCCATCTCTCAGGGAAACGATTATAGACAACCATAAGATTAAATTGGGCTGTGTGTTCTTTATTGATAAACTGGCCTCCAATATAAAAGACGGTTCTCTAATAATATAATATGAGTCAAAGGTCCAATGGGTGCATGTATTTTATTTCAATGGTCCCTCGACCACTTTTCCTAAATAACTGCAGAATATTTTATCTATTTATTTATTGCATAAAAGGTAAAAACGAATACAAATAAGCATCTTTGCAAATATATTCCGTTTGGACGGTAGATTTCGTTTGGACGCAGTTTTGGGCAGTAGATTTTGTTAATCAAATTTTGAAACGTGTTTAAAAACATTTCAAATTAAGTAATGTGTGAGCATACAAGAATTTAAGAAAGAATAAAAAACACTTAGGGACAATGACAGACAGCAAACCTTTCAACTTTTAAGTAATTGTAAGTAAAAACTTGTAAGTATATTATGGGCAGCAAAACCTTCTATTTCACAAATCCTTTGAAATAAAAGTCCAGTAAATCTCGCTCACCTCCCTATTGTGACACAGGCGCAGTGTAAGCGTCCTGGCGTCTGAGAATAGTCTAATAGGAAAATATTAAACTTGTTGCAATGTTTCTTCTTCTATTTCTTCGCCTACTCGTCATCCTTAGTGGGATCTAGCAGGCGCTTCTGCCGCACCGCTAAAATATAACGCTATGCCAAAACTTGTATTTTCTATAACTAAGCAACAAACAAAAGTTAAGCGCAGTTCTCTACAGTCGAGGGTGAAATATTAATGACCTATTCTAATGCATATTTTGTGTCGTTAGGGCCCAGACCCTGGGAAATAAAAGCAGAGGATCTAAATAGTCAGTAAAGTCACACCCTAAAATGCTTTTGACGTTTTTACTTTATTCATTCTGCACTGGGAAAAGTGATTTTGAACTAAAGACAGAATTTTAATTTCATGTTTTCAAGCTCAGGAGAAAGGAGACCGAAGGACTAGTTTTCCTAAATATGTATTATTATACGAACTACGTGTGGAAAATTCGCACAGCTAATTATGGGTGGCAATTTTGACGTTTACAGCTTTAAGCTTCACTTTATAAAAATATCGGGTTCATTGTCATTCCCAGGCTTAGCCAATATTTGTATATTATATTATGCCCTCCCTCAGCGAAATTTCGTAGTCCGAGTTATATAGAATGCCCCCATTCAAAGAAGCGCACGTTTCACGCCCCTGCTAACGAGAAAGGACACGTATTTCTTTGGAATCGAATGGCCTTGATATGTAAGCCACATCTAAGTAACATGAGCTTGCACCATGCCTTGTGTGCAACGGTCTTGGTGCAAAATATTCGATTCGGAGTTCAGCTTCGAAATCTACGAATGTAATTTGTTTTGGAGCTGCCGAGACTACTCTTAATATTGATACCTGTCCATTTGTCTCTGCTTGTGATGCATTTGTGTTTTCACTTCAACTGATTTGGTTACACTTTAAAATTCAAAACAGCGCGAAAAGACGAGGACCAGACAAAGAAGTGGACACGGACGCCGTGCTGCATCCGTGTCACTTCTTAGTCTGGTCCTTGTCTTTTCGCGCTGTTTTTAAATTCAGAAGTATGTACCAACTCGCCCAAGCCTCAACTTAAACTTTAAACTTTGAACTTAATTAGAACAAATTTGTGCCGAGGACACAGGACAAAAAGCTACGGATAAGAGGCTTGTATGGTCTGGTGTCTATGCACACGCATAACACAATACAATAATAAAATTAAACAACAAGGAACGTGGAAAAGTTATGAACAAGGAATCGAAGTTCATAATTAGGACGGAAGTAGGACAAGATTCAGAATACCTTGCGTCTGATGCTGATTATAGTTTTGCATAAGTCAAGTTTGAAACATGAGAGAAAGAAGCAGTACACTGCACACTTGAAAACAATTACAAACATAATAAAACGATAGGCATAAAAACTGGCAATTTGCATCATATTGTTACACAAATAAATTGTTTTATGTATTTCATTCGGCAATTTCTTGTTGTTGTATTTCTCGAAATGTTCGTTGTCCACTTTATTTAATGTCCACCTTGAATGAACTTTTAAGGTATTTTAGTAAATAAATATATTTCAGACTGAATTGAACGCATGTAAATTCCTTTATGGAGCCTGTATTTAGCTTTACCTTAAGCAAGGTTTAAATATTTGCAATTAATTTTTTAGAAATGCTTAGTATATTAGCTAACTTCAAGCCAAGAGCCGGTCTTTTAAAATAGCACGGATGCACCGGAAATTAGATAACGAATCTACTTTAATCGAATGAAGACATTGCGCTCGAATTTGTAAACCTGGCATTCCGGATTAAATTATGCGAAAAGGTTTACTCTCGCTTAACATGAAAACAACAGTTAACAACACAAACGTTTCGCCACCTATGCGGGCGTGTAATGCCAATCGCGGCCGCGAACCGGACATCCACAAGGACATTTTGGATTAGTGAACTGGTTCATGCTCTTGTAACCACATTCGTATACCAAGGATGCCACCCCTATAGGGGTGAAACTCCTATGTTGTTATTTTTAATTGTTATATCAAGCCGAAGTAAGCCTTTTGACTATGACTTCCCTTGGCTTTTGTAGTATATTTGCAATAAATTATGTGGTAACTCTTTTCTGCTAAAGCCACATTATATTATCAAAGAGGTCATTCTGCTGTTTCCATAAAGGCCTTTATTTCCTCGATGGAAATATGGTGTTAGCGACGGACAGAACATCCTCTGTTGACGATGGCACTTCGTATAAACAGTCTGTTCACCAAGCGTTTTTCGAGACACATTTGAATTGGGATTTCTGTAATGAGAAAGTGAATGCCACGTATATTATTAAGTATGAGTCAGTAATACAGCCTGGAGAAAAGGATACCAAGGTTAAAAAACGGAATAGACATATAGAAACCAAGCGATAAGACTTTTGTTAGGAAGGTTGCTTTGGAAGGTGTTTTTTTTTTACGCGGGACTACAAAAAGTAAAATCTTTTACCAAAAACAATTCTAAATTTTAAAATTTTGAATGCCTACATCACAGTTTGTCTTTATGATAATATTCAAGTACGTTAGAAGCCTGTCAGTTTTAAAAATGCAAACATTTTTATTGTTCCTAGTAATATTTTGAAAGTTAAGTTAACGGTTCTTGTATGTACCCACGAGCAGATAGCGGTGTCTGACAATGAAAGACAGGCCTCCGATCAGACCGGCGAGCGTGTAGCTTTCATCGCACTCACGCGGCGGGAAATGTGTGTTGTATGTCCCACGTAGCACCCAATGTCGTGCGAACATTCCCTGGGTGTTCTGAATGTTGAAGGAACGTTAAAACACTGTTCGAAACGTTCTAGGAAAGTTCGTATGCGAACATTCCCTACAAGGTAAGCTGCTCAACATTCTAGGAACGTTCGTTGGCGAACATTCGTGTGCACAATGTTCTCGGGACGTTACCCCTTCGAACATTCATATTCGCAACATCCTTGGAACGTGCGCTTGCGAACATTGCTAGAAATTTCGCAGGTGAAGCCAACTTTACGGAGCTCTCACGCAACCTGTGGTTCGAAACACTATCCACTATATGCCACTTTGTGCCAAAATATGACAAATTAAGTGGAGTTTCTGGAAACTTAGCATAAGGGATCAGTTTTATCTTATATGAGTCTACCGAGGAATGTGATATAAGGTGTAGGAGAAAAGCAATGGTTTTCAAAGCTTGATAATGAACTTGGCACTCACTGCATGTGTAGATGGGCAGTTTTGAATAGACCCAATTTTTAGCATCTGGGGTTCATGACTTTGAAAAAGATATTTCCCAGTTGGCTAAGATCAAGCTGCCTCGCTTCCTCGCTGTCTCGCCCAGTCTACGTTCGCCTCCTGTTGCGTCCCCGGGACCGTGTTTGTTCGTGGTCCCCGGGGTTCTCGGTTTTCCAATCAAGGCGTACAAGGTGCTACCAGCCAATGGTATATGTTTCGCGTTCAGCGTCCCTGCCGACACCGCCGTTGACGAGATTATGGACGCTTTTCAAGTAACCGCCGGATCCGGAGGTTCGGAGTTCCTGCAACACCAAGGTGGAACAAGGTTTATGTCGTCGGTGACCAGCATCAGTGCAGCGAACCGCCTTGTAGCCCAAGCGAACTTGGTGCTCCGTGACATTGCGGTGCCACTCGAAGCAGTCGGCGTCCACGTCCTTCATGTCTCCATTTATCGTCTCCCGCCGTATGTCACGGAAGAAGCCGTCGTGCAAGCCATCGCCCCGTTCGGAACAGTAAAGTCTATCACGTACGTGTCGTACCGAGACCGTCCCGACATTCTGACAGGAACGAGGGTGGTCAAGGTGGAAATGACGAAGCCGATACCAAACTTCATCACCATCCAAGGGCACCGAGTAATGGTGGACTACCGTGGCCTGCGACGTGTGTGCAGCCGGTGCGGACAGGAAGGGCACATCGGGCCAGCCTGCAAGACCGCACGCTGTGAACGTTGCGCCGTTTTCGGGCATCCAACAGCGGGCTGCACCGCCCCTTGTTTGCGGTGCGGTCACGCCCACGCTACAACGGACTGTACACAGCGTAGGTCCTACGCCGCTGTGGCCCACCCAGCGGGAGCCCCTCGACCCCACCAGTTATCGCAGGGTGCCGCAGGCAAGGGCCCCCTGTTTCTGAGGAGCTCAATGACGATTTGGACCCCTCCATCCGTCCGCGGGCTCGTCCATTGGCCCCAGGTGACACGCCCTCCGGTGATTCATCGAGTGAGTTTTCCTCTGTCACCCCTACCGCTGTCAAGTCACCCGATGCGTTTTCTATGAAAACCCCTGTGCAAGCCATCGTCAAAACGCAAGTCGCCGCAGCGACGCCCCCATCGTCCCAGAGCAAGTCGCCGCCGTGACGACCTCCATCGTCCCAGCGCAAATCACCGCCGCGACGCCCCCACCGTCCCAGCGCCAGTCACCGCCGCGACGCCCACCATCGCCCCAGCGCAAGTTGCCGCCGCGGCGCTCCCCGTCGCTTCGACGCAAGATGACGCTGCAGCATCTCCCGACGCCCTCGACTCCCAGGAGAGTGACGTGGCCGACTCGAGTCATAGCCCCGGTCGTCTGGTCATCTCCGACGACACGGACCTAACCCCAGGCCAACGAGAGCCTTCCACCCGTTCTGAGTTGTCGCCGTCAACACAACGTGAGTCGTCCAAGTTTTCTTCTTCTGACGAAGGCGAGGACGGGGCGGCTGACCGTGGTGACGCGAAGCGAACTTTTCCGAGCACTAGCAGCGGCTCGGACGGGCCCATCGCGTCCACCGTCAAAAAAAAAAAAAAGCGTTCCGAGCCTCATGACTCGGACGAGGACTACAGCCTCACGTTTTAGCCTATCCTGTGACCATGCTGTTTTGTCTTTATTTCTTTCTTTTTATGGGCCTGCACGTGATTACCCTGAATGTTCAGGGTTTTCGCTCCCCGAACAAACAACGCGAGGTTGTACATTTCGCTCAGGCGCAACATTGCGATCTGCTTTTTCTTCAGGAAACAAATTTTTTTACCGCACGAGATGTAGCCGAGTTTAAAACGAGGTTTTCTATCCCATGTTACTTTTCTTTTGCTGTGTCACGCTCATGCGGCGTAGGCGTTTTAACTTTATCGTACTTGTTTCCTTAGAGGCGCTTTTTCTCTTTGTGATCCTGACGGCCGCGTCCTTGTATACTCCTTTTTTGTGGGTCATGCTAAGTTTCGGGTAGTGAGTGTTTATGCGCCTGCGCGTGCTTCGGCGTCTAACAGTTTTTTTAGTAGTCTTTTTCAATATGTTCCCGACGACGGTTCCTTTTTGCTTTGCGGGGACTTCAATTGTGTAGAAGATTCTGTTCGAGATGTTCGCGGCCCTGGACGCGGACGTCCCACTTCGAATGCCCGTGAGCTTGTACGAATGCTTACGCTCTACAATTTGCGAGATGGCTGGCTGGAGTTGAATGGAACGGCGTACATGTCCACGTGGTCGCGAGGCTCCTCGTCGAGCCGTCTAGATCGGGTATATGTTCCTTCCTGCCTAGCTACTCATATTGAAACCTGCACGGTGCTTTCTTTTCCGATAGCCGCTGGCTACATTTCGGACCATTGCCCGGTGTCCATTGTTTTCGACGTCTCCAGTTTTTTGCAACCGCGAGGCGACACATGGCGAATGGACGTCTCCCTTCTGCGAGATGACCTAGCCCTTTCGAGCCTGCGACGATCTATAGGGGTGTCACTGACGGTCGTTCCCCTGTCTCACACCCGGTGGGATGGGATCAAGGCTGACTGCCGTTTCCTTGCAACAGCAGCGGGGAAGATGCTTCGACGCAGGACGACCGACGCCCTCAACGAGGTTGTCAACCGCATCCGCGCAGTGCAGCGTGGAGGCGCGCGCACACACCTGATGTCGGAATACCTGGCGGTCCTCCGTGATCGACACCAGCGCCTTTTACGCTTGTCCTCCCGAACGGTTGTCGAGCAGCGACTGCAAGACCGGCCTGTGGATGACCCAGAGGTTCTTCGGTGCCTCCGCGCCGTGCGAACTGGTGGAGGCGGACCGCCTTTCATTCATAATGTCCAGCTCGCGGACGGGAGCTTTTCCGACGATCCACACGACATAGACACGGTTTTCAGGGATTTCTTTTCACAACTTTTTTGTTCGGATCACCTTGCATCCGAAAATTTTGCTGAGAAAGTTCGCCAGTTTTGTGGCGACGTTCCTGCTTGCCCCGAGTTCTTGGCCTCGTCTCTCGTGCGTCCCACCGACCGCGATGAACTTTTCGAGATCCTTCGTGCTATGAAGACTGGGTCTGCCCCAGGGCCGGACGGCTTGCCAGCCGAATTTTACGTTTCTTTTTGGGAGATATTCGGGGCCCCTCTTGTCCAGCTGGTCAACGGGATTCTGGAAACCGGCGCCGTTCCGCCGTCATTCAAACGTGGTCGCGTGGTGCTCGTCCCTAAGGAAGGTGGCTTACCGTCGGACCCTTCGGCGTGGCGGCCCATAACGCTTTTGAACACAGACTACAAGTTGGTGACGTCGCTGCTTGTTTCCCGTCTGCGTCACATTTTGCCCCATGTTGTAAGCCCAACAGCAGACGTGTTCCGTACCCGGCAGGAACATCTTCTCGTCCCTGTCCCTCACGCGCGATCTTTTTTTGTACGCCAATTTTACACACTTGTCAGGGTGCTTCGTCTCTCTCGATCAGGCCAAGGCCTTCGATCGAGTCGAGCACTGTTTTTTGTTTGAAGTTTTGAAAGTTTTGAGTTTCCTGACACCTTTATAGCCTTGCTGCGATCTCTGTACAGTGGGCTGACAAGCCATCTCCAAGTAAATGGGCGGATCCTTGCTCCCTTTTCCGTGACAAGGGGAGTGCGGCAGGGTTGCCCCCTGTCTCCTCTGCTTTATGTCCTAAGTCTGGATCCTCTCCTCCGACGCCTTGCGTCTTGCTCCCGCATACGCGGCTTTCCGTTACCTGGCCGCGGTGATGTCGCAGTTAGCGCGTACGCCGACGATGTCAGTTTGTTTTTGCGTGACTCGCAGAGCTTTGAGTCCGCTGCGCAGCTTTTCTCAGAGTACGGTTTCCTTTCGGGAGCGCGTTTAAACACCTCCAAAAGCCAAGCTCTTCGTTTCGGAAGCTCCCTCCTTCCTTACATGCAGACATCCAAACTGTAGCCGTGGTTCGTGTCCTAGGTGTGTTTTTTGACTGTTGTGGAGTGTCGCCACGCACGTGGGAGACTATAAACTCCGCGCTCGAGCGCCAAGTTGCCGTGGCGGAAACGTTTGCGTTGTCGCTTCGTGACAGAGCGTATCTTGTGAGAGCAGTTTTTTGCGGCCAACTTTTCTATGCGGCCCATGTCGGCCTCCCTCCACCTCGGTTTTGCCGGCGTGTAACGACCTGCCTTTTTAGGTTTTACTGGAGCCAGGGCACGGAGCTCGTGACCAGAGCTGTCCTCCGTCTCTCGACGTCACTCGGAGGAAGGGGAATGCCTTGTATCGATACCATGTCACGAGTACTCGCGCTTCGCACCATCTTGGGGGTGCTTGACGACACAGAACACCCGGCGCGCTGTTTGGCCTTGTATTTCTTGGGTCCCTCGCGTCGAAGGCTCGTACCTCGGGCCCTAGGCAACCTCTACCCGAGCGCTGAGATTACACCCCTTTCTACCAAACGGTGGTGACTTTTCAAGAAGATTTAGGCAGAATGGTGCCAGACCTAATGGTGCGAGACGAGCCACCGGCTCGTATAGTCGAGGAGGTCTGCTTGACGCGGATCACAGCTGATGAGCGAGTACGGGCAAACGCTTTTCCGTGGGACTCCTTGGTTTCCCGCCGTCTTCCTGGACCCGTGGAGGACCTCGAGTGGCGTCGAGGATGGGAGGTTCTTCCGACAAGGGATCGTCTGCAACGTTGGGGCATGGTGCCCGATTCCCGGTGCCCGAACTGCGGAGAAGTGGAGACGAACTCCCACGTTTTTGCGACTTGCAGCGTTGCGCGATCATTTTGGCGTCTCGTGCACCATGGTTTTCGCACTCTGGGCATCGTGCACTACGTCTCGGGCCGCCGCTATCCTCGAGGAGGCTTCGCCCTCCTCCTCTTAGCAGTCGGCCAGCATGTGCTTTGGCAGAATCGTTGTGCTGCTGTGGGCCAGCAGCGTCGTACGCGAGCCATGTGGCCTCTGCTGTCCCGTCTTCGAGGTTCTTTGTACCGCTATTTAGACCGCGAACTTTTTTGGCTGGGAGAGCAGGAGTTCCTGAGACGATGGTCCTGCCTCTACGTCCGGTTGGCCAATGGCCGAATCCTTCTTTCTTTCACGCCACTTCCCTTGGTGTGATAGGACCTTTCCTGAAACGGCATCCGAGTTGGACGTTTTTGTCTCTTCTCACGTATTCCTTTTTGCTTGAATCAGTGTTTTTGGTACGCTATTTTTGCGTGAAGGATAAGATGCTGTTTCAGATCCTGTGTAAAGTGTGCCCATTGTATCGAAGGGTCCAAATACTGTCAACAAGCTTGAAGACCAGTGTGTATATTATGATGTGCCAGTGCCTTTGATTTTATGTCAATAAACTTTTTCTAAAAGCAATGTGTATCTGTTCTTAAAGGGACACTGGCACCTACCAATATTAATATTTATTTTTTTGCCAGGCGATTTAATATGGTGTCAGAAGACTACCAAATCAATATTTTGCTACAGCGTCAGGTATATCCTTAATAAAGTCAAAAAACGCAACAGCTCGAAACCAAAACTGAAACTGAACTGGGAGGAAGAAGAAATATAGAGGAGGAGAAAGGGGGCGGAAGTCACGTCGCTGTGACCCTTTTCCCTTTCCAAACAACGCATTTGCAGCTTTTCAGAAGCCTACAAAAAATGAGTATCGTATTTATTTTCTATTTTTAATATTGTGTGTGTTCCTTCGATGACCTACGACTTAGATTAAATTTCGTGGTCGTGTCTAAACCTTAGAAAACGGCTCGTGACCACGGAGAAGATGAGTGAGCGCGACTCCAGACTGGCCAGTTCTCGATCGGCGGTTTTCAGAGCGAGAAGAGACCGAATTTCGAACCGCAAGCTCTTTTTCTGGGCAGTGGTACTCTTATATGTCATGTACAGCAAAAACCTCGGCAATGCATAAATACCCTGTCAGTTTTCCTTTGAGTTCGGAGTGAGTAACTGGTTATGTATACAGCACATTTTCAATGAAAGAAGTTGAGAAGTAACAGGTAGGAGTAAACTGTCGTTCGAACATGCTCAGGCTGGTGCGCTGGGAAAGCGGCTAGCTTGTGCTTGCGCCTTGTAAAAATACATTTCGATTAAAAAGTGTTGATCGCCCTGTGAAGAACTTCATCCCATACATATATGTAGTACGGCTCGTTGGGGCTGTAGCCTAAGCAAGCCGTAATTGTGGAATCTCTTGTAAATAGTCCTCCTGAGAATGTTCCCTGGATGTAGCCGATGTACCCACGCCACGTTCCGAGGAGATTGAAAGAATTTCCCTGCATGGTGGGTGTAACAGCTTCAAAAAAACGAGGACGAAGAAGAAAACAGACACGATAGGACAACAGCTGTACTCGCAACTGAGAATGTTTTATTTGAAAAGGAAAGAAAACACATACGTCAGTATCAGATAACACAGTGTGTGATCAAACAATACACTACACACAAGGCACGTGTCATCAAAATAGGTTAACTAGACTCAACTTGTGCCAGTCATGGTCTGGCGCCAAAAGGACAGCTTCTTATCACATAAGGCAACCGACGGCTCTACCCACACATCTTTCTCCGGGACACGAAATATAAAACGCCTCAATAATTTCGCGAGTGACCCGCTCTCTATGCCTCCCTTCAACCGTCACCTCGTCAAAGGCCGCATGAAACGTGCACGTCTCTGCAATGCAAAGGGAGGAGTCCCTCAACCGTGGCTTTCAGCGAGTGAGTAATCATGCTCCCGGAGCCTATCGGTAAGGCACCTTCCTGTCTGGCCTATGTAGACTTTACAATGTGACAGGGGTATACTGTACGCATTCCCGAGACACATGACACAAAAAGTTTTGCGTGTGCTTTTTAGGCACACCTCGCCTTCACGCGATTTTCGGCTCTGGTGCCCACCCTTGCACAAATCCTGGCTCATTTTTAGGGGGGGCCGAGAGACACAACAGGGACTCCCATACCGGCCTCCAACTTGTTTGGGGTTGTGGGAGACACGGTGGATGTGGAGGACCACCACCCTTTCTCATTTTGTGTGCGTCGGCCCTCGCCCTCTCTATCCCTTTGCCTTCTTCAGAAGGGCACTTGCCCACCCTCCGTTAAAAGCGCTGACGGGTACCCCGGCGCAGTGGCGTCTACAAGGGGGGGGGGCAGGGGGGGCGGGGTGCCCCGGGTGCGGGAAGCTCAGGGGTGTCGCCGGCGGGCCGCGAGACGGGGGGGGGGGGGAGTCGCGGCGGGCCACGCCGACGAGCGGGGGGGGGGGGAGGGGGAGTCGCGGTGGGTCACGCGAGCGCGGGGGGGGGGGTGTCGCGCATTTCGGGCTACCGCCCCGGGTGCCGCTGACCCTCGTGAACGCCACTCTTGCCCCGACGCCCTCAGTATGCTCAACCCCTGCGCCAAGACACTGTCGGTCATCATGTGAACGCATTACTTCCCGGGAAGCGGAGGCCGAGGCAGGAAACTGCCTGTCCCCTCTTCACCCAGCTTGGAGTGCGACGATCTGTAGTCCAAAATCGCCTTCCTTGACCGTGGACTGGAAGGACCCAGCATACCTGTGTATGTGTATTTGAGACACACAGCGCCAGATCTAGAAACTGGAGAACCCTTATCCTTCGGTTCTCCAGAGGTAAACCTAAGTCCACGACCCTGGAAGATGTTTACAAAAATGTGTGATTGTCACACATCCTTGTTTTGCCTTACCTATATTTTGTCGCGCATTTAAAGGTTTAAATGGCTTTATTATTTTTTTGTCCCACGCTCAGAATGCGGAACCCTCGTGACTGAGAACGACAGAAAGCAGAAAACGTCTTTTTCATTCACAGGGTTGGAGCGCTTGAAAACGCCAAGCCGAATATTCACATTAAATGTGAATATTCGGAGGATCAAAGGAACACAAAGGAACATATTAAATTGCTTATATAGTTCATCGGTAATTTTTATCTTGTTCTTTAATAGTTTTGATACAACAATTCAGCGGCACAATCGAATCTTATGTTTTAATAAATAATAAAAGAGGAGGAACGCTCCAAGAACAAGGAAAGAACTAGACGAGGCGTCACCGCAGTGCGCGAGATATCTAGGAAAAGAACCTTATGAACCATCCGCCATCACCATGTCATCCAGCCGGCTGAGGTATGTAACAACGTTTTTAATAGCTTCGGGGACCGCTCGATAGAACGGTTCAGGACAGCCACCCGGACAGTCCCGGCCTGCGACCTGCCGCGTACTATAGTATATATTCTAGTACATCTGTACTCATACAACTGTGCCGTACTCTAGTACGCTGTCACCTCGACAGTCTCATTAAGATCAGCCTGTTAATTGGATTGAAGTGAGAATCGCATCTAAGACCGAGACTAAGGTTCTGTCTTGATCTCAGCTTCAAAACTTGAAACGCCCCCGAGCTAACTCACAGGCGGTTTTAGGCCAAACAAAATGTCCACCGTGGCCCCCACGTATTGTTGTATTCATTTTGCCTGCCGTTTTCACCCTTTTGATGTCATCGAGGGTGGAACAACTGAAACGGCGGTCTCAATTTGGCCGAAATTACATCATGTTTGTCTCTAACGTGCTGCAGCAACCAAGGAAAACCGTTTTTTTACCGTTTTGTGTATAAAATTATGTCAACTTTATCGCCAGGAGATACTTATCAAAACCCTTAAATAAATTATGGTACCAGAAACAAATAATATGAGAAAACCCAGACCTTTCCGTGGGAGCCTTTATTCAAGGCATTCGCATGACGTAGGAAACGCGATAACGCTACAAACAATGGTCTCAACACGAAGACTCACTGACCACCTTAGATCTTGTAAAGCTTAAAACAATCTTCGATGATATTCCTGGATACCTACCGTACGGGTCGCCCGACATACATATTACAATTAGGAGTCTGCCTTCGATTGCAGCCGATTAAGAATACCGTGCACTGTCAAAAGAGGGCGAAGCAAGGAAAGCAGTCATTTAAGACTATCAACTGACTTGCCGCCTCCGTACTTGTCCCCGCGGAGTACTCCTCAGATCCGCTTTCACAATGGACAGGTGGTTGCAACTGGTCACTTACATGACAGGGTTATTCGTTTTCCTTGTACTTCTTGAATTTCCTCCGAGGTTCCTCCTATGGGTGTAAATCACACTGCTGTAGGTACTGAACTGCAGCAGAGAATATAGATATGACTGCGCCAATTTCGTTTTCAGCAAGTGACTCAACCGGTGAGGCGCACACTGTCTAAGTTGAGACTGCTCGCTCCTTGAGTCAGGACTCGAGATGAGAGTGATCGGCGTTCGCTAGCAAGCGGCCCTTGGTGTCTCACGTTGTTTGCAACGTTGAACTTATTCTATTAATATCAGTTATTGTTGTGCAAGGACGCTCACAATCTTCTTCTCAGTGGTTCGTCTAGACGGAAATTGTGGACTACAACATTCACATTATATCTGAAAAAGAAGAATTGCCAGTAATTTTGTTTTTTAGTACAGAGGAAAATTGGCTCTTTCCAAAATTCAGTCTGGCCACTTTAATTACTATTATACTTCGTCTCATCCTACGATGTACTAAAGGCCAAAGCCATGGGCCGCCAGGTCCAATCACGTTCCATACTAAACTATGACAGGCGTAGCATTGATTAGGAGTGGACGAATAACTACTCCGAACCCAAAAACGCTGCATCATTTTTATAGCTTCGAGACCGCAAACAGTCTGGACGTCGTGGTTTTTTTGCAATGTAACTTTGTTGAGTCACTCCTGCTATTCGATTCGAACCACTGTCCGCCCATCCTCATGAGTGATCCGAGACGCGGGCACTGATACGTGAATCAAAGCGTAATACCATGCAATTTCTAAGTGGCTCGTGATTGGGTCTGGTGGTCCGTAGCTTTTGCCTTTAGTCCACTCGTAGGTGAGACGAAGTATATCCTCTGACGAATAGCATATGTGTCGTACTGATGGCGGCCTTGTGGTAACTGAGGATGGAAGAAATTGACTATGCTCTGAAGTAGAAGATGCAAGGCCATTCAAAACGTTAGTACGATGCGAGACAGGAATTGAATACAAGAAATGCCGTAAGCGTTCATTTCTAACTCGGGTTCAGTCAATCTGTTGGCGGCACATCATCGGCTTTACAGCTCCTTGATGTATACAATTCTATTACGGCTTCAATGTGGGTCGGTGCTTCGTTGTTACCGGTTGCGTATCTTTCACCATCGAAACTGGGAAATCCAGAAAGCAATTGAAAGGTAAAATAAAAACACTCATTCTCGACTGCTGTTGACTAGCGAAAGTAATTGTGGCCGGCTATATACTACAAACTGCGGGTCGATTACCGTCATTAGTACGGTAAGGTGTAAACTGCTATTTGAGCCACCAGATGGCACTGCATTTCATAAAGGGTCCAGTATACTCTCTTAACTAGATTGCCTTCTCAAAAATTCAAACGTTTGCTTAACTCGCGAGCAGCGTTCAGCGGTCCTCAGCCCGACTGAACTCTTTTCGCATAATTCATAACTCTTTGGTGATATGGGCATGATGAACATGTATGTAAAGAAAGCTTGCTATTGTGTAGTTGTACATACTGGTCATTTATTTTTCGTGTACTATTATTTTTCTCTACTCACTAGTCAACTCAAGAATCAAAGTGAAGCATGTCCAGCTACTGGTTGTTCGCTTTCCGTTTCCCCACCAATAAAACGGCACGGTGACACGTAGACTACACCACACTTCAGCAAACAGTCGTGGGTTGTAAATTTTAGTACAGCAACCAAACCCGGCCTTGCGCTGCAGCAGTTCCTAGAGAAAAATGCTGCAAACCATACGTCACTAAAAGTAATTATTTCTTCCGTTCTCTTTTAAATGCTTCAACATTGCACATTTTTGTATCACTGTTTAGACTATGTCTTATGTAGATATTTCTGTGCGTGTAGCATCTTATATATTGTATAGTCATTTGCTAACAATTATTAAATCTGCGCTCACCTGTCGACGCAAGTGTGCATAAATTGTTTCGCGAAACTCTTGCAGCTGGTGAAACTTTATAAACAAAACTTCAGACTGATGTCGTTTCAGTTGTGTTGTTTACGGCAAAAGAGGTGTAGCCGAGAACAGTGATTTTCATTTCTTGAGAGTTTATTCAATTTATAGAAGTATTTGAGACTGTATATATAGCCGCGTGTAGGGCACAGAGGGGGGGGGGCGAGTTGGTGGCCGAGTGGGCTAGCGCACACCAGCTCGGAGCACGTGGAGCGAAAGCTCGCGTTGCAGAACCCTGGATCCTGGGTTCAATCCCTACCCTGCCCGTTTCGATCTGGATGAGCAAAGTAGCAGCGTGCGGTCGTGTATCACTACTGCGTGATGCACATTAAAGACCCAAGGCTAGCGGTTGTACTGCACTGGCTAAATTTCTCATCTACAGCTGGGAGACTCGTCGTCCGTTGGGGCAAACCACGTTCTAGGCTGTATAAACATACTCACAACCCATTTTTTAGGGCACAGAGCTGTCGTATCCGCACATGGTCACTCAGCGGGAAAAAAGCATTCAGTAAAAGGCGTCCTTCCATTATTAGTAGTAGTAAACTTCGTTTCACCATAAGTCCAGACGCGTCTGACGTTACAAGCTGATGGGACCAATTGGACCGCGTGAAAAGCGCACTATCTGGTGTTCGCCACGTTTCTGTGCGTGTTCTATCATCGCTGAACCAATCAGAAACAGAAAAGGTCCAGTGACTTGCGCTTTTAACGCTGCTCTGTTGGTCCCATTACTTCGTAGCGTTGGCTGCATCTGGACTTTAGCTGAAGCGAAATAGAGTAAGATTTGTTTGGTCAGTTATATTTACGATGGCGATGATATTTAGTACTGGTTCAGTGAAGATCGTAGTTCTACTTGAATTAGAGCAGTGGATTCTGTTCTTCGCCAATTTAAGGGTACCGTCATCGGACTCACCCATAGTCCTTTTGGTAGACTTTTCGAGGTTATTGGATGACACAGCAGGTTCAAAGTGGATTCATGTTTGAATCGGTTCCATCGGATGACTCATGTTTTGTGGATCCCGAATGGCGGAGACGATCCTCACTCCTCTATGGGCATAAGAAAAGCGGCTCCGAAAAATTGTATCCGATCATCATAAGAATGAAATCAATATTTTAGTAGGAATTAGAAATGCGTGTAGAGCACTTCCGAAAGCGTCATCATTGACGTCGTCTTTCTTCAAGCATTTTTACGTCTGTCAAGGTAACTTGAAGGCAAGACAACCATATAAGTTTACATCTTCATTCTCGCCACCAACTTCACTGTCATCATCTGTTTTGTCCTTTGTACAACTAGCATCGAGGGTGATGACCACCGGTTCCTTATTTGACCACGTGGAATAACTGCCAAAAATCTTCGCCTCCAGCAGATTCACGTGATACACACACCCAGGACAGTGGTCAACTCTTAACGTCTTATACTCCTTCCTTCAAAAGCCATTTCATGGGGTTCCGGAAAATCGTCTACGGAAAAAACGTCCCCGGAAAAATGTCCCCGGAAAAAATAAGTCCCCGGAAAATATGTCCCCGGAAAAAAGGCCCAGGGGGACGGTAGGAACAAATGTCCGGCAAAGGGTTCTACTGTCGCTGGGTTTTCCTGATTCTCGTGGCCTTCAGGCGGTCCTGTCATTGTCCGCTCACCAAATGACCTGACCCACCTAGAGGTAGAAGGGGAGACTGGAAGTCACAAAAAGCAACCGACGTAATCTATTGTGGGATATTTTGGAAACCAAATTGTGAGTTTGCCAAAACAAATTTGTTTTTTTCTTTATTGAAATAAACATGTATAACACTTCAAACCCAGAACCAAATTATTGTATTTAGGGAAATTTCAGGAGATAGTTGTGTACCATTTCCAAATAGATAAAAAGCGCGACACTGTTAAAGCAGAAACAAGCGATCGATAGTTTAATTTTTCTCATAGAAATGAAAGGTTGTCATCAAAGATATCATAGGCGCTGAAAGTGCTCATTTGGGGATATATGCAGTCGGTAAAATTTCGTTCCGTCTAATATTCTTTCCTAGTAGAAATGTGAAAATGCGCCGATGTCGTGTTCGCGCTAACAATGTCGCGATGTGCTCCTCTGGGAATCGTAATGGTATTTTCTTATTTGTTGAGGCCGTTTTTCTACTTGCCACAGTGTTGCCCTTTTTCTCATGGACATATGACCGGGCCAAGAGGATCGGAAGCTCAGAGATGAAAATCATTTGGGGACATTTTCTTACCGCGCCTCGGGTCTTTTTTTACAGGTACATTTTGTCGCAGGACCTTTTTTCCGGTAACATTTATTTCCGAGGACATTTTTCTACGCCCGATTTCATGGCATTAAGCTCGTTCGTAATTGTTCTGAGAAGTGACCACGTAATTCACTTGTGCCCAACTAACTCTATTAAATACACTTCACAATAGTATAATCGGAGCCTCAGCACCGTATGTGCAGATCGGCGTCAGCCATGACATCAGTTTTATATTTTATGGGCAGGTAACTTACCTTTGCAACAATGCTAAGGGGTCTTCTACAAGCTTCGAGTTAGTAGTCCAGAAAAGGTTCTTAGAAGACAGACGCTACCGGACGTTACCGTTCCTTGTTGTCAATAAAACTTTGATTGAGTCTAGTTTGTTCATATAATTTAAAAAATTAAAAGCGCGAAATGAAACTCAGACGAAATAGGGAAACATACAAAAAGGACAGGCGTGTTGTTGTCGTAACAACACCTCAGCTTTTCTACTGCAGTGTAGTACATAATAGCACTATTCGGCTTAATAGTGGCCGAGTATAAAGCGAAGCAGCAATTTAAATTTGTTTAAGCTGATCTCGGCGTGGTGGCGCTACTTGATTGATCCTGGTACAAGGTTGCAGCATCCATGTTGCAGAGCATAGCATAGTCTAAAATAGGTCTCCTATGAGTACAGCGACACTGAGTTTAAGTTGTAGATGAAAGTTACCCAGAGAAGTACGGCTGCTATAGTCAATGCTCTCTAAAAAGCGGTGCAACGATATTCAATTGAAATGTTTTCACATTGCACAGAAGCTTATTGGCACTAGTGGGGCTCAAGGATACGCGCACCAACGCCACCGGCCAAGAAACTCCTTCGTTGCGGTGTAATTTCAAGGACAAAATCAGGCGTTTTCACTTAATCTCTACTTTGCAAAGCTGATGACGTAGCTGGGCGGTCGCAGTACCGCCAGTGACGATGCAGAAGTACTGGCTCATACATTGGACGCGGAGCTTTGCGTGGGCACCCGATTGGGTTCGTGATAATTGATGGCTCCAGAAGCATTCGGGTAGTGGCACTTGTCCAATCGCTGTAATGACAACAATAGTCGAACTATAACAATGTCTGGAACTTAGCCCGTGCCCTCTTCACTCGGAAACCCCAGCTCGTGGCTATGATCAACATTGGCGGCATACTAATCGGCTCCAGATCAGCGTGGCCGCTTGTTCTGGCTGCAAGCTGAGGGGTGAACTCTGCTCGTTTTCTTTAATTTGTTTCTGGGACTGCGATTACGTGTGGCAAAAAACGAACGGGGTTTCACAGTTTTTTTTTCACAATACATTTGTTCAAAGTACAAAAATCGTTGCATCGCCCCTTTAACGTGCGTTGTGCTGTAGTGATACGCAACCACACGCAAGTATGATGCTCATTCAGATCCGAACAGGCGGTCTGGGGACTGAACCGTGAAGTTTGAAATTGCTCCCAGAACCTCTGGATTGTGCAGAACGAGCTTTCGCTCTACATGCTCAGAGATAGGGTGCTTTAAGATACTTAGACAATTATCCCCCTTACTCGTTTGATCAGAAGGGCGTTAAATCCCTATATACTGCCAAAACATAAACGCTTGGCTTGCTACATTTACGAGGTTCTCTGCACGTATCTTGTCGATCTACCGTTTCGTTGTTGTTTTTCTTATCGGAAGTGACGCCCTCTCGTCCTGTGGTCAAAATTATTCTGCTAGAAAAGCGATGGATGTCAAACACGTTGGACATTTGTGTGGGCGCAGTGAACGCTTACTACCTTCGTGTGCATCTAACCATTTTGCTCGCCACCGTTTTCTTTTTCTTTTGTAAATTGAATGATGTAAAGATTATCTCCGTCATGAGCTTTGACATTGGCAGCGCTACGGTGTCAATCTGTTTCAAATTGCTTTTTCTTTACTTGTGGGCGCGTGCCATTGGCGCGGATTCTATACTCAGTTCCACGCCCATGGCTGATACTGCAGCCAGTGCCACAGCCACGAGAGCTCCGAGGTCGCTGCTCTGGAAGCGTTATTTTGCAAATCTTGTACCTCAAGATGCACGTCATCAAAGCCAGGAGCCCGGCCCCAGCTCGCGCTGAGTAGCTTTGCCTGCAGTCTCAGCTTCTGAAAGCCGGTTTTACTCCCAGTGTTCGTGCGTTTGGCGCGTGATTTGCCGAGATCGCACGCTGCGGTGAGTGAACTTCTAAATATTGGAAAGGGTGTACTCCCTGACAACTTTCTCCTAGCTATGCAGTCAAAGCTATGGGCGCAGGTGCTCATGCGCATCTTGAAGAATGCCATCAAGCTGTGCCGCACGTAGTCTTCACTTCTTTCGAAATGTCACGAACCGATTTTTCCGAGGGTTGTGGCAGTAGCCCAGCTGCTTCGAAACAAAAGCACATTGAAGCGCCCTGGTGCGTGAGTTGCCCGGAGGTTGCATTTTGTTTTGTGTGTTTTGTCTTTAGAGTGGGTTGTGGATGCGTTTGCTAATTTGTCTAGAAGAATGCCAGTTCGAGATCATTTTTCGTGTTTGATGGACTGCATTGCGCAAAAATTGTTTTACTGGCCCTGCGTATATCATTCTAGTTCAGTTGGTAAAGCTAGATTCAAAATGCTGAGATGAAACCGCACCTTGAAATTATGTGGCATTACCTGTACACCGTCAGCACTCCGTGTTTGACAAGCATGGGAACTCCGACATTGGCGTAGTGTACTCCGCTTACCCTCAAAGGAGCCATGAAGCCAATTTTCTCACTTTTCGTTAAATACTGCTCAGTATCAATCCCTAATGTCTATAACTGAAAAGAGATAAAGTTGCCTTGGTTATTTTTCATCAAGAGCCGCAGAATGCAGTCGGCAAAGAACAATTCGAGAGCCATCAAGCATGAGTTCATCTCCTCAACTTGGAGCCTGAACAAGGCGTCCGCGTGGCCTGGTATGTATCTTATGCCGCCAACGCTCTATCATCACCACGCACTGGGGATTGGCCGAGGAAAAAACGCGTGCTAAGGTCCAGGCATTGTTAGAGTTCGGCTCTTCATATCACCGCAGTTGTACGCGAAGCCCACTACCCAGGAAGTTGTCTGCCGAGGAACAGTGTTTACGGGCCAGACTCGAGATTCTCACGCGGTTCTCGTAGTCCGATGCCATGCATAGAGCCCCGTTCGACTTTCGTCTGGCGGGTTGTTTCGATCATACTAATTACGTCGTAAAGCTTGGCAGAAGGAAAGACTGAAAAAATGTCCTCTTTTATCCTCGCAATTTCGCTGCGACGAGGGAAGCTTTCACGAGTCCAGTGGTGGTCTTTGCGAGTATATACTAGGGCCAGACCAGGACCTAGTACGCCTGTGCAAAGTCGCGAACATTCTAACCCGATATCGCTGCAAGACACAGCGTAAGCTGAGACTCGCAGCCAATAATACAAAGCTTTACGACAGCCAGCACGAAAGTTGTAGGGCTTTGAGACGTTCTTCCCGCAGAGAGCGCTCGCGCTAGAAGGCGCGTCTCGAAGCCGGGAACGCGGAATCAGCTCGTGTTCGTAGCTCTGGCTGTAGTCTCAACCTGGAAATGGCGAAGTATAGTGAAAAGTTGGCGCCATTCATTGTTATGAAATGCTCGGAGGCACGTGCCGCGCGTCACTTCTGGGAAATTCATGGCGTCAGAAATCCACCTCAGTGCTGCGCTGTGCCACCATGATCTTCTCAAAGGCTGCACGTTGCACGTGTCTCAGTGTATCGACAGACCTCTGCGCTACTTTTGAAACATGAAGGGGCTTTAAGTATAGTGGGATCATTTAAACTCCGCACATTGGTTTGGGCACTCTGTCGCCCCCTTCGAGGAGCATCGAGTGTCGAGGCAGAAATGACAGGTGTATTTTTCAAGCGAAGTAAGAGACGTTTGACGTACAAAAAATGGAATGTGATGCCAGAGGGAGAGGGGCGGATTGTAAAGTTGGAGCTCGCGGTCCCTCTCATCACGAGAGGGAATGTTAGGAATCTTGCTTCTGTGGTACATGACTGCTCTCTGGGGTACCGCCGAATCTCAACTCACCAGCTGCCCTCCTCTGGTTAAAAAATCCGTCCTCACTTGTGACTGGCGGCAGTTGTAGATATGAGGCCCGGAGTCTTGGAAAGGAATAAGGAAGTATATTTCCATTAAAGAGCAACCGATTAGGTAATAGGGCTAGAGCGAGTTAGTGGTGGCTGGCTTGACTGGCTGAAGGCTTGGACGGAAGCCGCAGGCAGGCACCTGCCAGGAACGCACGAGCGGTCCGGGCCAGGCACGAGGGCAGCTTCTTTGTCAGCCGTCGCCAGGCACGCTCACTTGGGGCGGGTCAAGGCAATAAAAGAAGAAAAGGAGACGGGGATACCACGCGCTCACATCCCACCGTAGCCTTAAAGACCAAGTCTCTCTGGTTTGAGAGCAAAATAAATAAACAACCTGCTTACAACAAGACAAAACGAAAAAAGAACGCAGAAGACAATGACTTTTGCTAACCTATTAAAAAAATACCGCAAATGTTAATCACTAGAAGCACAAAGCTAAAGCTAGCATCAAAAATATGCAAAACAAAGCCTAACATTAGAAGAGCATAGCCACTCAATCACAGCTAACCTCAACTAAAGGTAAATAGTTGACGCTGAAATGCAAAGGCTTCAAAATACGCAGGAAAGAGAAACGGAAAAGGAGCCGAACACCTCGCTCCCCGCCGTATCTATAAAGCCGGAGTTCCTTAGTGCGCGCTAAGCCAAATTCACGGTTACTACAACAAAAATAAGAACGGCCAGGGCAAGCGTTCAGTCAAACTCATCCAACTCCAGCAACACAACGATCCAACACCACAACGATGGAAGCTCCTATTTCGTAGTCCTGGGGGCGGAGCTGACTTGCCAGTATTCACTTTTCAAGTCCCTGGTATCGAAGTACGCCCATCCAGCGATGTCACGGATGATAGCATCCAGATGGAGCAGGGGGTACACCACTGTGATCGTGCGTTCAATCAGTAGTGCATGGTTAACAAACAAACGTTTCTTGTCTCCGCGAGACACTACGACCACTGGGAAAGCCCATGGGCCAGATACTGGAAGATGAGCACCTTTGTTCAGGAGTTTCTTTTTCTGCTTTTCCACGAACTGTCTGCTCTCGGAAGCATATTGGTACGGGTTATGGCTGTAGGGCAAGACGCTTGTAGCGGGTCAATGCGATGCTGCATGCCTGTGAAGTGGCCTAAGTCATCTTTGTGACGGGCGAAAACTCCATTCTGTTGTGTCAAAATGTCGGCAATGACAATATTTTGACTCAAAGGTAACTGATCTTCAAGGAGGTCTGGCGGGAAGATCAGAGTGAATGACTATAGCCACAGTTACCGGCTATTCTGGGCTGGCGGCTCCGGCGCTGGGGCTACTTAAAGGCATACGCTGGCAGGAGTCTCCTGGGCGAGGCTTCCAGGATGGCTGCTCCCCGCGACGGCAAGCTCGCTCTGGAAGCGAGTCTTGTGAAATGGTCTGCACTAGTGCGTTGAGGCTCGATTGGGTGAGAATTGCGGCATTGGACATCCGTGGTGATTAGTTTTTTCTTCTGCTATGATACACAAACCTCTGGCCGTATGCTGGAGCGAAAAGGACGGGCTGCGAGAAGCTCAAAGATCCAGACGCGCACAGTGCGGCTCCGAAACCAATCTTTACCAAGGATGAAGGGAAAAATGTTGTGTTCCAAAACCGCGGCCTGGACTACTCCCACGATTGAGCCAATGGTGATCTTAAGTAAAGCTGCGCCCACTGGGAGTCACGGGTGGCGCCTCCTACGACTGCCAGTGGAGGCTCAGTCCAGGGATGTAGCATACGTTCAGGAACAAGCTGGCTTTGCTATGAGAGTCCCGGCGCGGAACCTGGAGTCAGGGAAAACATCACAGTCTCTCAATTCCAGTGATGGTGGCTAAAAGAATGGGCGCTGCAGCTGGGTCTTCGAAGGGTCGCTGGTATGCTGTGAAGAGCTGGTGGAAATGGCTTTGCAGGGCATGACCCTAGCTGCTGGCAGCGATGCTGCTGTTGTGACACTGACGCCGTGCTTCATGTTGCACACTTCGAAGCGAAGGTGTCCGAGGTGTTTGCGTCGGCAACAGGCCGCTTGGGACAAGTCTTGGCCACTACAGGAACGCTGGGGCTCCATATTGCGATGAGATGGCCCGAGTATTTGGCCTCTTGCAGGTCGGTGGGCAGGTGCCGCGATGCGTTGGCGGTGAGGCTGGGGGTGACGGTGACGTCAAGCGCAGAGCGCCGCGTAGGGATTGGGTGGGATGTTCGCATCCAGCCGGCCTGGGCGAGATGATGTTGGTGATTGGGTTGGGCGGGAGGTAGTCGAAGGGCTTGCCTTGGCGTGTTGGGCGGACCCATCCAGGCTCGTGCATGTCGCAAGAAAGGCTTGGACGAGTTGTTGGCTGTTGGCTGCCAATGCTGCGACGATATGTTGGCCCCGCATGCCTTGGAGTCGAGCCGGTCGATCTCGCCGGAATCGCTCAGGGTTACACGGGCAGCGTTGGATGATCCTTAATTTGGCGAAGAGTACTGATAGGGCAAAGTGCTAGTTAGTGGTGGTAAAGTCACTGGATCCTGGGAAGTAACGCCAAGCTCCCCGTGTGGTCGCCATCTTGGTCCGCGAGGCCATGAGGCAATTTCTCCTTGACCCCTCCGTTCTCGGTGAGCCGAATCTAGATTCGCTGGTGACGGGTAGCTTTATGGAGTCGTTTTTTGTATACCGGGGTTTTGCTATCACACACACCGGCGAGAACAAGCGTTGCACCTTCGTACCACCACCAGATGCTATGTTGGTGCTTGGAGGCACTGAAAATAAGTTTACTGTCTTGAAACACGCAAGAAGAACCAATATAATTGTAACAAGAGATCCATGGAGATGGGCCATGAATAATAAGTTGATCCTCACATACAAAGCGCAAGGACTCCCAGGGTGGCGAGGAACGTTTCCAGTACGATGCTGCTCCATGAGTGATCTTGGCGCGACTGGTTGGGAACGCGACCCCCTGGAGGCTTCGAAGATTTAAAATGGACCAAAGATGGCGATTCCCAACGGCAACGCATGGAGCAGATTAGCCAATCGCCTTGTTAGCAGGGTTTGGTAGTCTGTATGTTAGTATCCGTTTGTGTGCGGCTAGCAGGTAGGGAAGGCAATGTCGCTGCTTGCCCAGGATCAGTGACTTTGGTGGTGGCAGGCCCGGACTGGCTGAAAGCTCGACAGGCTCGCGACATGGACCCGACAGGAACGCACGAGCGGTCCGGGCCGGAGCACGAGGGTGGCAGCTTTGTCAGCGCAACGCAGGCACCAGGCGCTCGCGGGCCGGGTCGGAGGCAATACAAAGAAGAAAGGAGGCGGAGAGTACCACGCGATCACACAGTCGCGCGACCGATTTGCTTTACGTGCGAAAGCGACCACCGACCTTCATACTGCGGACGATCGGCGAGTCGCTTCACGGAAGCTCTCCAGAGCCGCCTCTATTTCCGTCCTTTTTCAGATACGCGCGGCTCGGCTGTGGGTTTTTCTGCTTTCCATTTTTGTTTTAGGGGCTGAAGCTCCTTGAGGGTCTAGCACTTGTCCGGGCCGTCGGTCCCTCCGTCCGGCCACGGCGTCCGATAGCTCGCATAAAAAGAAAAAAATGTTTGCGCAGTCGACCAGATTCAGACACCAGTGCAGAGGCGCCCAATGGATTTCCAGTCCATCGCCTTAACCGCATCGGCCGCGACTGCAGGGAGCGTAGGGGGCTGTGAGATGTGGTAGTAACTGAAGGCTGGGGTTTCTGTCATGGATGAAGCGTTGCATGCTGGCCCCTCAACGTCCATACAGAAAGAAGGCGCTGCCGGTCGAAATGCGTGTGCAATCGCGGTAGAAGCTTTGCATGCATTGGCTCAACGTTTATAAACAAGAGAGGGCGAACTGCGGTAAAATGCTCAAATGCGTATATAACCACGTTCTATACCACACATTCTCTTCTGACGCGGACCGTTGGCTTAAGCGGATGAGATGCGTTCCACGGCTTCTATCTGATCCAAGCTGATCCGCTTCAGAAGAACCACTGGCTCTGCATTTCACCGACCATAGATCAGTAGCCAATGGGAGGTCGAAGCGCAACCCGGAACTCAGCACTGCCTATGAGCGATAAAAAAAATCGAAAGCACCATCAGCGCTACCTATGAACAATAAAGTCAGTATCTTCAGCACCACCAGAGCTTCGCCCCGATCAACATCATTGTCGCCACGTGGAGATGCGAAGTCCAGTTTTTTCGTGATAGGTGGTATTCACTGGCGGCCAGCAGTTGGGCTCGCTGCTGCTGAGCGCGTGCTGACGCCGAAGACTGCCGCAACGATTACAACACGCGCATTGCACACCATCAAGATTGTCTTGCTTTGGTGAAACCATAAAGTGAGAACTCATCCCGAGCATGCGCTGTGGCCCAGTCACCTCAAATATGGCGTCCAGTGAGTACCTACCAATACCTACGCCTGCATCGCTTTTTGCCATATGCATAAAACTACTCGTGATATATTCCTGGGTCGCTTCAAACCTTGCAAAGAGCTGCACACTCGCTACACTGGCGTGTACTCATTCCTGCTTCCGCGGAACAGTGCGTACAGTCCAGTAGAGCGAGGTTCAAGCCGCACGTCCGGGAGCTTCCTGGCTCGTGACGACGACCATTCCCCGAAGTGAAGAACCCAGGGGTCCAGTGGAGGTGGGAGAATTGGTAACGTAACGAACGGTTTAATTACATGGTTGCGATACAGTCGTCAAATCCGAGAGAACTCCTGAGCAGCCTCGCGCTCCGCCTTATATAGGGTCCGTTTTCTCCCTCACTCCCCGCCAGGGCAGCAGGTGCGCAGCAGCAACCCGCCGTCAAGTGCGTCGTAGCAAAGTCCGCCGCGTCGTAGCCAGAAGTGCGTCGTAGCCATGGTCCTCCGCAATTAGGTCATGCCTCTCTCCCTTTCCTGAGCGCGCCAAGCCCCACGCACGCACACACGTCCCGTTGACGTCACGGACTCGTTGAGACCTGTCTCCGCAGTTAGGCCCGGCCTCTCTCCCCTTCCGGAGCGCACCAAGCCGCACGCACGCACACACGTCCCGTTGACGTCACGGGCGCGTTGAGACCTGTCTCCGCAGGCGCAGACACGTAGGCGCCGGTTCCGTACTCCTCGAGACTCGTTTCGCGTAGGCCCCGTCCAGCAGGCGACGTTCCCGGACAGATCATGACTCGTTTCCGCAGCGTTGAAACTCGGAAGAAGGTCGCCGAAGGTTCCATTCTTAACAGCCCCTCCGGGGCCGGGAAACCTCGAAAGGCCGGTGGTACAATCGCTGGCCTGAAGAGGTGGGCTTGGAGTAGGCCTTGAGAAGACGCTGCAAGCACCCAACAAACTCCCAAACCTCTTACAACGGAGGCATTAGCGGAAACGTCCCACACAACACCACGCCACACCGCAGTCAAACGCTCGGAATTCGCCAGAGACCCGCCAGACTGGATTACGGATTACCATAATTTGCCAAAACAATGCGAATTGACCCGCTGTCGCCAAAACAAAACTCATTTTTCCAACGAGGTCACAATGAACAAAATACAAAAGACAAAAACTCTTTGCAATTTGTGAGGTCCTTTTGGGGTTTTAACGAAGTGCCCCCACTTAGATCCTCATTCCCGTGGATGACGAAGACCTCTGAGATCATCCCTACTGTTTTTCGTGATGCCAGAAAAATCTGCTCAACCCATCGGCATTGCCGTTAAATTTGCCTTTCCTTTTTCTTGCCCTGAAGTCGTAGTGATCGATTTTCACGTGATTTCTAGACGTGAAAATGCGGTCCTTATAGCGCCGATAAAACAATCCGCCTTTTTCATGCCCCGTCACATTGGTCCTAGCAATCTCCTGAGCTGTACCGCGAAACCCTGACACACTAGGGTCGCTCTTCTGCTCGACTGTCAAAGACACTCCGTCTGCTCGTAGCAGAGGACCAAAGTTACGTGACGCCGGAGCTACGAGAGATCTTTCACTGATCCCGTCTTCCTCCGCCTTTTTCGCCGGCTCGTTGGGACGGCGTACACTTTCTAGTGCTACGAGGTCAGGCTGTTCTACAATCTGGTCCCTCTCATCCCGTTTCTCTGCCTCGAACTCTGGTAGTGCCTGCTCCCCGACAGCTGCCTCTGGCTCTGGATCACTCGTCAACAAAGGGGCGAGCTGACGCGATTTGGACCTCGTACCTGACTGAACTAGTCCCTCTCCCAGTTGTTGACCCCTCTCGCGCAGCAGGAATTCTGACCGGTTAGAAAACAAATAAGGATACTCCAACGGGACTGTTTGCGAGACAGCCGCCTCTGTCACTAGCTCTCCGAACGGGCCAGTTATCCTTACCGTCGCCATAGGCAGACAGACACTGTGCTTTTCGAGCAGCTGCTTGATCCAAACTACCTTTCCAGTAAAATCGGATGTCGTTACATACGACGGATGAACAACGTCCATCGTCGCTGCACTGTCACGAAGCACCCTGCACGGCTTTCCGTTTACCTGGAGCTCGTGAAGATAGGGACGAAGGAGCTCCAGGTCCTCGTCACTACCGGTCACGGTCGAGAACACAACCCGCGGTTTCTTACATCTGGCCGCTGTGTGTCCCGGCTCCTGACAGTTGTAGCACAGGAACGGCTTCCTAGCCTCGAACTGCCCTGTTTGGCTTTTCCGCGCCTCGTCTCCGTTCGAGTGTTCTGCGCTCTTTTCTGGGACCTTTTGTCCTGCTTCGGGCTTCTCGGGCCCGTTTTCTCGCGAGCCGTTTCCCTGTCGGAAGGTCTTGCGCTGATCGCTCCGGCCGGGTTCGCTTTCCTCTCCGCTCAGCTTTCTACGCGTTGCGTACTCTTCGGCTAGCTCAGCGGCCCTTTCGACAGTGTCGACTCCTACCCTGTCCTGCACCCAGAGCTTGACTGACTGCGGAATGCTACGAAAGAACTGTTCGAGGCACACACACTCGACTACCTTGTCTCGGCTTTCGTACACTTCCTCGCTCTTCAACCATTCTATCAAATTGGTTTTAAGCCCGTAAGCGAATTCCGAGTAGCCCTCGCTGCTCTTTTTGGATGCGTTTCTAAACCTTTGACGGAACGCCTCGGCAGAAAGGCGGTACCGTTTCAAAAGGCTGGACTTCACCTTGTCGTAGTCGTCCGCGTCTCCAGCACTAAGGCGCGCGACAACCTCTGCAGCCTCACAGGGCAACAAAGTCAAAAGCCGTTGCGGCCACGTTTCTGGGGCGAAGCTCAACTTCTCACATGTCCTCTCAAAGTTCACTAAGAACAGGCCCACGTCTTCCCCAACTTTAAACGGCTGCATGAGCTTCTTCATTTGATACGACTCGGTCTCACTTGCTCGCACCGGAGTCCCAACTCTACTGTTCTGTGAGTTTAATCGCTGTTGTTCCATCTCTAACTCTAACCTTTTTAGCGCTGCTCGTTCCTCTCTCGCTGCAGTCTGCTCCCGTTCCTCTCTCGCCGCAGCCTGCGCTCGTTCCTCTCTCGCCGCAGCCTGCTCTCGTTCTCGTTCTCGTTCCTCCTCGCTGCAGCCTGCTCCCGCTCTCGTTCCTCTCTCGCTGCAGCCTGTCTCGTCTCGTTCCTCTCGCTGCGTCTCGTTCCTCTCTCGCTGCAGCCTGCTCCCGCTCTCGTTCCTCTCTCGCTGCAGCCTGCTCCGCTCGTTCCTCTCTCGCTGCAGCTTCGCTCTTAGCGTTCTGAAGCAGTTCCCACGCAATTTTAATTTCCTCTGCTTCTGCGCTCTCTGAAATCGCTTTACTGATCTCAGATTTCTTCATCTTTTGCTCCACCTCCACACCCAATTCTTCACATAAACAGAATAAATCTGTTCTCAGTAACCTCATTAGATCCATGATCGCTGCTCTTTAGCTTTGGCTTTGTTCTAAAACTTGTCGCGAGGTTGTACCTAAACCTAGCGCACGAGTCAAACACTAAGGATTCCCAGCAGTTCAAAATTAATTACCCATAATCTGAAGCCTGGCGAATCTCAAAGCAAAGTCCAAACGCTCACCCGCAGATGTAGCACGATGTCGCATGGTCCGATCCCAACCGCTGCCAACCAGTTGTTAGAGGCGGGGTTTATGCCGCACGTCCGGGAGCTTCCTGGCTCGTGACGACGACCATTCCCCGAAGTGAAGAACCCAGGGGTCCAGTGGAGGTGGGAGAATTGGTAACGTAACGAACGGTTTAATTACATGGTTGCGATACAGTCGTCAAATCCGAGAGAACTCCTGAGCAGCCTCGCGCTCCGCCTTATATAGGGTCCGTTTTCTCCCTCACTCCCCGCCAGGGCAGCAGGTGCGCAGCAGCAACCCGCCGTCAAGTGCGTCGTAGCAAAGTCCGCCGCGTCGTAGCCAGAAGTGCGTCGTAGCCATGGTCCTCCGCAATTAGGTCATGCCTCTCTCCCTTTCCTGAGCGCGCCAAGCCCCACGCACGCACACACGTCCCGTTGACGTCACAGACTCGTTGAGACCTGTCTCCGCAGTTAGGCCCGGCCTCTCTCCCCTTCCGGAGCGCACCAAGCCGCACGCACGCACACACGTCCCGTTGACGTCACGGGCGCGTTGAGACCTGTCTCCGCAGGCGCAGACACGTAGGCGCCGGTTCCGTACTCCTCGAGACTCGTTTCGCGTAGGCCCCGTCCAGCAGGCGACGTTCCCGGACAGATCATGACTCGTTTCCGCCGCGTTGAAACTCGGAAGAAGGTCGCCGAAGGTTCCATTCTTAACAGTGGGCAAACTTTCTCTTGCAAAAAAAATTATTATTATTATTATTATTATTATTATTTTGTGAGTGGACTTCGGGAACCTTAGAAATTGACACCGACGAAAGAGAAATCACGTGAGTCTTTGTCGGTTAGATGAGGTTAAGATATGGAGTAATTCAATGGCAGAGCAGCTTTCCACTGTTTATCGTCTATCCATCAAGGTGTTCCGCATTTCTACTTATGCAATATGCATCATTGTTTTATCAGCCCTGCTGACTGGAGGCTTCATGCATTGGAGTCGTGCTTTACAAGATATTTGTTTTTATGATTCTTGTTTTCTGCTAACTCTGGTGTTTTCTTTTGGCGTGAATTGTATAATAAAAAAAGTAAAATGAAAATGTCTTCCTGGTGGGGAATTTCCAGGGCATCATTTCTATGTATCATAATCATCCCAAAACCAATATGACAACTTTATTTTTATTACTTCATAGAAGAATGCATAGTTATTAGAAAAAATACTTTCTTTTCTTTTTATCTTGTCCCCTTTACTCTCGTTGGTCCGGCCCCCCTGAAATGAAATCCTGCATACGCCACTGAACCAAAATACATCAATGAAGTGAAATGACTTTATAAAACTCCAGTGTTCCTACACTAGCACTCACTGTCCCAGCAAATGGTTTGCCCTAATGCACAATTCTATATTTACAATTTGCCAAAACCCAAAAATCTCTCTGCCTCCGCATTACACAGATTCATAGATTAATTAACCGACTGGAGGGCCCCAATAATACTTCGCCATTAACTCGTTAAAATTTTTATCAGTGCACAGCTCTATTTTTACCAAGCTCTATTTGAATTTATGTCAAGCAGGGTGGGGGATAGAAACCAAGATGAGTTTAATGACATCAGTTTTACTGTGATGACTTAAAGAAACCTTTCCCTCTCAAATAATTCCCAAACTATTTTTTACTTACAATTTGTACCTCATTTGATACTTTCTATGTGCCTTTCATTTTTACCTAATTCAAATGTCCATCAAACAATCAAGATTGTAGCAGCCGGAACAAGAGCAAAAAAGTGCTCTAAATTGGAACGTTGAGCTTTCCTTCTACCTTTCACTTCGTCAAGTACAGTCACGATCAGAAGTAATTGGAACACGGGAGCCGTGGCCCAACTGCATTGCAGGGCGATCTAGCTGCGCTCGTGGGAACTGACAGGAGACTACGCGCATGCGTGCATGCCGGCGCCGTTGGCCTCTCGGCTCCTCTCGATCTATTCCTTTTACCGGCGGTTCGAATCATTCTTTATCGCTTCTGCGACGCAAAGCTACGTCCGCGATGGCGCTGATAGCCGACAGCGGGCACGCTTCGCGCTCTCTTTAATGTCTATGATATCTCTTTATAGTTCGTTTCAGCTTCGGTCCGAGCGCGGCCGATGTTATGAGCCGAAGGGCCAATCAAACAGCGAAAGAGGCACAACGTCATGGCGTGCTCTCTGCAGTTGATAGGACCAGCCGGTATTCGCCGTCTCTATGTGCGTGTAGCACGCCATGACGCTGCGCTTTTTGTGCTGTTTGATTGGCCCGTCGGCTCATAACATCGGCCGCGCTCGGACCGAAGCTGAAATGAAGTATAGTATCTCTTTAATATCTTATCTTGACAAAAATAAAATAAAAACGCGGTACTGTTGCTTGGAACTTATGGTCTCTGTCAACTTTGCGTGTCATTTTCTGCAGCTGGCGTTGCTATCTACTCGAGAACAATTTAAAGACCTTTTTTACGTAGCGATTCGTCACGCCATTAGCGTTTGCCGCGTCATTCAACCAGCACCGAACCGCTTCAGATGACCTTGATAGTGCACCCGTTTCCTCAGTTCGCGCTCGCGGGGAGCGTGCTCGTAACGCTCGCTATCAGCGCCATCACGGTTGCAGTGCTGTATCTGAAAAGCAGCGAAGGATTATCTGCACCGCCGGTAACAGAGATGGATAGAGCGGTGCAGAGGGACCGTCGGCGCCGGCATGAGCGCATGCGCTTAGCCTCCTATCAGTTCCTACAAGCGCGACTAGATCGCGCTGCAATGCAGTTGGGCCACCGCTCCCGTGTTCCAATTACTTCTGATCGTGACTGTACATAGTGCTTTATTAGATGAGAACCACAAGGACAAAGAAAGAAACGAAACAAGTAAACTAATGCTGTATTAAAACAAAGTAAAAAGTAAAAAAAATACTTAAACCTTTTGTCCCAACTAAAATTCTTGTAGGGCAGGTTTTACATCAATAAAACGTGGTTAAATAAAGTGTACTCTAAATGCACAGAAATTATTTCGTCCGCGATGTTTTCAGTACTCTATTGAATTGGTCAACCGATCAACCATGTTTAGTAATACAAGTATTAAATAATTACATTCTCCAGCTACACTGATTTTGATGAAATTATTTTGATTTAAATTCAACAAATTTTATTTTAATCAAATAAATATTTTATGTTTTATTTCATTTTAAATTGTGATTTTTTTACATTGCAGCCAAGCGCATCTATCAAAAATTATAGAACACATTAACTCACGTTTTGAGAAAAGCTTCTGCAGCGATATGTTAATTCAAAATCATCCCGTTTAGCGAAATCTAACAAAACTAACGGACGTCGAAAGAACCAGTGTTAGTTTAGTCATTCTAAGTCTGGATACTTCCTGTATCTAACATTGTTATGCGTATTCATTCAAAAAGCCCGAGTCAAATATATTATTACGTGCAGAAATTCCTATTATTTTTATAATTACTAACCGCCCTGGAGTTTACAGGTACTATAATTATTCGCGCTTGTACAATCCAAGTTTCAAAGATTTTCTACCATCACTGCACGTTGTGCTTAGCTGCATGGTTCGTTTCTAGAACAAAATTTTGCCAAAAGTGACAAATCCACCTTCACAGTGTGCATTTGACACTTTTTCAACGTTTTTTCTGTCCCTACAGTTACAGGTTCTAAGCAAAGCACACACTTTCCGGTGAGGGCCCGTGACAAAGATAAGTATATTCTGCAACCTAAATATTTAAGCTGTCCTGATACCGCCATATAAAATAGCATGTGCTGAGCCACAATCCAGATGATTTAAGCGCCATTCTTCTTCCAAACCCAGGAGGATGCATGCGCTCGTTTATTATCAAAGGCAGACGAGGTTCGCTGTTTCCGTTGTCTCCGCCATAGTGCGCGGCGTTTAGCTCAATGGCCTGTTTTCAGCGTGCCCTTCAACGTCCCTGGGAAAACCAGGAGGGTCGAAGTTCTCGCCACTCGCCATTCAAAGCTCTTTTAGGTTTAATTTTATAACCGTTTATTTTTATTCGGCTGTCATATATCACTGCATTCCACATAGCTGTTAAGATTATCTGCGTGCAAAACAAAGAGTGCAGTAAATTTCTGTCTTCCAGTGACCCTATAAAATAAAATTATATGGTTAAAGTGTGTGGTCTTTGTGGCGTTAACCTTCTTTATCTTGTAAACATTTTCGCTTTTAATTTTTTTTTATGCTTTCGTGAGTCGGTACTCATTTGTTCATGCTCAAAACAACTCGTTGCGCCCTCTGTCGTGAGCGATGATCGGACGTCTTCTGATTTTCGTTATGGTAATTACCAAAGTCATCCCCAAAATCTTTATCACATCGGCTCAGATATGGGTTCGCAATTTTTTCTGTTTGTTTCAGTTTAGCATTTTGGGGCCAGAAAACCTTTGCAAGTGGGGTCGTTGGAGTTCGAACATTTTAATACCTTCATACAAGGGTCGTTCAAGGTTGACCGCGACTTTTATTTCTACAGGAAATGAAAACCAAAATGAAGAACAAAACTATGTCCCTCTTTGCATAATTGTTCCATGTGCACACCTGGATACCGCAGCCATCGTGTAGACAGCTCCCTCATTCTCTTTACGAAAAACTGCGCTGCTGGTGGATTCGGACGAAAGTGTAAGCGTGGTTCATTTGTCACCGGTGTCATCTTTCGCCTATATGTTGACACCATTTGAGGACTGTTTTTGATACATCATTTGTCCACCATACTACGCTTGCAATCTCAAATATTTCTGCAGGTGTAACTTTCTCCTTCCCAAGAAAAGTAATTATGCACCACTACTCTACAGCTAGAGACACATTTCCCGTCTCCACAATAGCTAAAACTGCTGTGTATGCGTCAAGTACGTTGTTCTGAGCGATGGATACTCAGGAACCACATGTTGATATCCTATGGAAACTTCCTCAGTGCCGCACTTGCTTATTCATTTCTTATAAATAAAAGTCCGAGTATGCCTTCAAAGGACCCTTTACATTTAATGACAATTTTAAAAAGCATTTTTTAAATTTTTATTGAACCACTTTTAGTAATATATACGCCAGAATGTGCACTAAATTTTTCAAAAACACTTTTTATGTATACTGCTACAGTCTATTGTTAAGTGCTTAATGACGAGTTCATGTAGTTTTTTTAATGCTGTGTGTGCACTGCTGTTCCTGAGAGCTTTTTTCCAGATTTTAAGACAACACATTCGCAAAAAGACAACTCATTGTGACCTGTCTGCAACAACATGTCCTAGCAGTGTTTTAAATTCGGCGCCATATTCAATGGAAATTAGAGCTTTGATTTACATTCGGGTGATTTACAGACACTTCAGGAACTCCAAAACGTGACATATCTGCTTTTAAGCAATCGATCATATCACATTTGCGTACTTTACACCATTAAGAAGAAATGCTTTGTAGATCAAACGCGATCGAACTATATTTTAGTTGTGATGTCTGCCGTTGAAAATTTTGCCAACCGTGTAGCCATCCGCAAAATGATGAGAAAAAATTAGCCATCTTATTTGCTCCTAGTCGCCTAATCTCCCTTGTGGAAACAAATAACGACCCCGGACATGATAGTCACTTGGAAGAGGGAGTCCTATGTTTCCAAGAACATTGTTCATTTCGACTGTTACCTAATGCTGCTCACAATCGCGTTCCGCAAATCCGTGGGCATGCTGCGGTAGAGACAGGCGAAAACACTGCCAGCGAAGCACTGCATGCGAAGTTTGTCTTCAAAGCTCGGGATGACACTGTACGTCCATGTCAGCTAACTTGCACGAAAACCACTCAACAAACCCGAGGATTCGATGCACTCAGAAGTTACAACTATATAATATTAAGAACAACTTAATATGGTTAATAGTGACGGAAGCCCATGCTCCAGACAGACCAAATATCGGCATGCACATCATTGGTGGACGTGCCGTCCAACTCCCTCTATAATGCCACGAGACATGTAGAAGCCTGTTCACCTGAATGACGAGTTGTATGCCAGAACTCTGCGGTGAAAGTCCGTGTCCCAATATTTCAGTTAACTTGTGTAGACGGCAGCTGCTCTTATATTTCATTTGCTTGGCGAACAGTGCCTTGCACATTCGCCCGAGTTACAGCCAGACGTATTCAAGAGTTGTGAAGTGACCCTGCAGCGTGCTTCGAAAGCCAGCCGTGACGTTACAACTGGATTTATATCGTGTTAACTGTCAGCAAACGTAGATCCGGTTTTCTATGGTTTAATTGAACTTTTTGTATATGTTCAACAAACTTCTGCTTCTTTTATAGAAGGCAGAACAAAAATGTCAGAATTTTTGCAAGTAATCATAATTTAGCTAACAGCTTTGCCTTCATGTTGTTCGCATTTGCATTTTGCTAATAATGAGCCCCAAAATGCAATTTTACTGCGAACTGGACTTTGCCCCTTTATGCTCTCGATCCCTGACCCAGCTCAGCTATCTGGAGGAGGCCAGCCAGTTTCAGTTGCAATTGCAATTCGTACATTCTAATTGTTTTCTGTAGACATCGGCGGTGTAGTAGGCTCTATACTGCATCCGGCGTCTAGTATTACGGGTAAGAAACCATGTGAATCATGACCGTACAGCTAAAAGCGAAGTCACCGAAGCGGATATCGGACGTGCGGTGGTAGTTTCTATTTAACGTGGACTGCATCAGTCCAAATTAGAGGGGTGAGGGTGAGGTCGGTTGGGTTCCAGTTTTCTTGACGCAAAAGCTGCTAAAGCCTTTTGAGCCTCAGCAACTTTGTAGCAGAGAGCGACAGAAACTAGACTATTGTTCAGACTACTGCTCTAATGTGGCTGAGTGTTTGTTTTGCCGCCTTGGTGATACCTGGGATGTTCAATACTGATTGGTTTTGTCGAGCAATATATCGACAAATAAGCACATCTGATCAAGTCAATCATATGGTACATAACCGCGAGACTCAAGACCATCTACTTCTATAATGTGTGGCTTGCCATTATTTAATGACAAAAAAAGTACAAGAAGACAATCAGTCACCTGATCAGCTGGGATGTCTTCTCTATGCGGATAGTGATCAGCGAGTCAAAATGTCACCTGGTATTTCAACCGGTAGCTCCAAAAATGGCAGAAAGACAAATGATCATTTTGTTAATGCCTACTCGGCAGAGACCTGCCATTTCAATTTCTCCATCTCGTGTACAGCTCTTCTTGCTCTATAGCTGGTGTGCCCAGTCTGCCACTGATAGAAAAATTAACATTCCGTTCAACTATAACATTTTAATCGGAAGAGACTCAACTGATTTGGTAGATTGCAGCCTCTCGCTAAAGGCTCCTGAGCCAGTTGCGATTGTCTTTCGGAACTAAAAAAAAACATAGTTTGAATGAGGAGAGACCTGGAAGCACGCTGCTCTCATCATATGTGGGGTGTGAAATGCC
>JAZHYW010008553.1:0-42622 GCA_037355805.1 Ixodes ricinus | reverse complement strand
GTAGATGAGAATTTTAGCCAGTGCAGTAAAACAACCTAACCTGGGGTTTTAATATGTACCACGCAGTAGTGATTACACGAACGCGTGCCGGTACGAACTCATCCAGATCGAAACGGACGGCGGGCTAAATATCGAACCCAGGTGGTTCTGCAGCGTAAGCTTCGCCCATGCTCCGATCTGAGACGCGATCACCCCTGATAAGAAACGAACAAAGAGAGCGTAAGTCAAGCAGCCTGCAACGCGGGCCGTTTGACGTTGCTTCTAGGGTTATTTCCGTTGAGATAGTCTCCGACAGCCTCCCGGCTGTGTTCTATAGTCTCCGGAAAATCCTTCCCGGCTATGTTCCCGGTCTTCGCAGAAAGCAGGTGATAGGGTCGCGTTCGGGGTGTGGGGACTGAATAGGACACACCTCGTTTATTTGCTTTGGTGCTGTGCAAAACAAGCAGCTTCCTTCAAAACATGTCCCAAAATAAGCCGGATTCATACCGTATCGTCGTGAAGTGATTATGCTGTGTTATTTTAGACCTTTCTCAATTCCTGTTGGTATAACGCGGCACCGTGGGGCACGTACAATATATGTTGTTCGACTGATGAGACTCGTTGAATATTATGTTGTGAGCGGGGAATTACCCATGCAGTTCGGCCAGCCTCTGTGGTTAACTATTTTCGACAGTAATACCTTTATAGATTGACACGGCTGAGTGCATGGTGCCGTAAAAGAATCAACATTAATTGACGCACAAATATTCTAGTTGTATTTGGTCTGTCGCGCACGAACTCACCGAAAATTAGCTTTCATTTGTTTGTTTTTGTTCCCCAAAAATAGTAAAATGCCTCCTTAAAACCTCGAGAAATTTCATTCGCCGCAAAGCATAAACTAAAAGATAAAACGCGGCAATCTAGCCGCCACCAGGGTCCGGAATTGCGCCTACGCAGGCTGCCACAGCCCATTGACGAGAAACCCCACAGCCCAGCGCACTCAGGCAACACTGAAGTACACTCTCAAAACCAACACTGAAGTACAGTCTCAAAACCAAAACCGGTTAGGCTAGGTGGCGCGAGCTGCCGCCCGTTACAAAGGGTATAGCCATTACCATCCATCCATCCATCCAACCAGAGTCAGCGCGCTATAAATCGCTTCGTTCGAGACTGCCGCTGTAAAAGCCGGGAGCTAGCCGCTGCAAACCGGGAGCTAGCCGTTCTCCATCTCGTTGGGCTGTCACGGGCGGGCTGTACGTGAACATCGAACTATCACTCGCGGCTGCCGTTGTGAAGTGGTTCGCGTTTCTAGAATATTTATCGCTACTCCAAAATCAGCCTACAGCGCTCTGTTGCTTTATATCAGCAAACGACCAGCTAGAGCGTATCTTGTTCCGTTACTTCAATAGCAGTGGCGTCAGCCGGCAGTACTACCTTCAACCACTGCGTCTATTGCTTCAGGAAAGCACGTTTTTATCTATTCATACCAGACTCCCCACTCACTGTCGCTATAAGACCTATACCAGTACGAACTTTATATAGTAAAAAAGCTACTGCAACCGGATTTGCTTTTGGGCGGAGAGGACAGACCGACCTACTTTAACATCAGTTTTCACGTCTCTTTTCTTAATTTCAGCCGACAGGTAACAGCGCAATTGGGCCCGGTTAGTCTTTTTATCGAACATAACATTACATGATAACTGGCATATCGAAATCCTAACACATTTGCGCTTGAATTGATCAAAATGAAGGAATTTCAAACCGAGTTTGCACACCAGCCGGATGTTAGGTACAGTCCACTCGGCGGAGCAGTCTACGCGCCGGGATGAGAGGGGGAGGGGCATTTTCTAGTCTCCGCTCTTCGCTCAAGTTTTGCGCGTGTGTGCAGGCGTTGTAAGAAGAGAGTAGAGAGGGAAAAAGTGAGAGCCAATCGTGTACGCGCACGGGGGAGCGCTGTTAATACGCGGCGCGCAGTAGTTCTTACAAGATTTGGTTGTCGGAGGCAGAAGCCGATGCTTTTGACGTTTGGAACGTGCGCGTCTTGATAAGATAACATATATATAATCTAAAATGCACCTACATATATCTTCATTCTCAGCATAAAGGAGGAAATTAGTAGTTGCGAGCGTTACACGCCTGAAACCTTACGCGGTTCGGCTTAGGGGAAAGGGTGTGGTATTGGGTGCATATAAAAGAAGGGATCTCGGTAAGAATCCCAGTGACTTTAGCCCAGTTTAGGAGTCAGGACACTACTTGCTTGAGATTGTTGAGCAGAAGCGTCACGTTTTTTCCTGTCTCATCGTAGATTCCTGAATGACCCGTCGTGTGGTAGTTTGTGCGTGGAGCTTCGACTCAAGTCGAATTCGTGCGCTCTGTTTAAAATGACTGGGGAGCTTACATTCATGATATGGCGACCAAGTGTGGATATTCAGTCGGTGGAGTCTGTGCTTAAAATCAACTGTACTTGGCTTGGCGGCTGCATTTATTTTCAGAACATGTTAATCGTTGGCGCTTCGTTGTTAAAAATCTTGAGCCCGAATTCTCAGAATCTATATTACGACCAAAAGTTCGCAAATGTAACGTACGCAAAAGTTACGAGCTTTTCGGTGTTTTCGAAGCACGATATTCTTAACCTTTTGAAGTGAGATAAGACGAAGTCCTACGACAGGGCCAATTCCTCCTACAAACGTTTTCGCAGCTATTCGTCCAAAATCATCTGCCTACGTCCGATTTGTGCTTGGAGGACAGCAATGGAACTGTTGAGGAACAAGTCATAACGTGCGAGTCGGGACAGTTTGTTCTCTGCGATTTTTCCTTTTCGAATTCAAAGTGGAGGGTAATTTGCATTTACGCGGCAAACGTGAAAAATGAGCGGCTTTTATTGTTGTTTTTTTAACATTTTTTTTTATTTAGCGAGCGACAGACAAGTGATGTTACTGGCAGATTTTAAGTGTGTTTGTGTGCCGCAAGACCGTTCAAACCAACCTCGCAGTAGAGACAAAGCATGCAAACTGCTAGACCAAATGATTAAAGATTCCGAGCCTGAGGAGGTGGCGCACTGCGTGTCGGCTGGAAACCACGTTATGTACATCCACGCATCACCAAGGAAGTAGTCATGCGAGGCTTGATGGAGCTTATGTGTCAGTCGACACGGTGACACAGAGTCGTAGTAACTACGAGGTCACTTATGTATCGTTTAGTGATCACAGTTTAGTGACGTTTACGTTGGGACAATGTAAGCTAGTACGCTTGCTTTTCATTGGATCTCTGGAAGTTCAATGTAAAGCTTCTTGAATATGAGAAATTGACTGAAATGGTACAAAGTAAATAGCAAACAAAAATAGAAACGTGCCTGATAATGAAATTTGTAGGGAGTTGGAATTGTTCAAACAACAAGTTGAATTGACGCAATAGAAATGGGTGCATGTCAGATAAAACGAGAAGAGCCGTAGAGTAGAAAACTGACTCCGACTGGATTTACAGAGGCTTCATGCGGTGGAAGGGAAGACGCCGGGCGTCTTCAAGGATGACATCAGTAATATTAAGGCGAAACTAGAAAGAACATAGACGAAGAGCGTTATTAAAGGGCAATTGTGCGAGCCTGAGACTGCAGAGTTGCTTGTGGAAGAAAACGCCCACAAGACAGGCCCTTGTGTTGAAACAAAAAAGCTACGCTAGCGGCAACCAAATTAGGAAATAGATTATGATGGCGGAGTAACTTGCGATAAGGTCTTACCCGCAACCTTTCGTAAATATTTAAAAAACGTTTGATGAAAAGATACAGATTTCTTACCCAATCTTTCTCAGCTAGATACTGCTACCAATCAGTTTTTGAATGAACCAATCAGCGTAACCGAAATCAAGAAGGCGATAGCTGAGCTCAGCATCGGCAAGTCGCCGGGACCAGGTGAATTAAGCAGTGCCTTCTATTAAAAATACAAGCATAAAATAGTGCCTTTGTTGCATACTGTTCTTAGCAAATCTTATTAGGACAACGTGTTACCCGCTTATTTTTTGTACGCGTACACTATAAGTCTAAGAGTGATGACTCCATGAGCTCCGCAACACATGCAACTATAGACCGGATACCCTGGCTAAGGTAGATTATTAAATCCCAATTAAGGTGTTAGCCAGAAGGCTGAAAAATGTTATTCCGGAAGATTGCAAGCCCACGTCAGACCTGCGGAGTTAAATGATGTGAAGCGGGTGATCGCTGTGGATTGCCTTCAGGAGGCACTGGTTAAGTCATGCCCACACCGTATGCCTACTAGGTTTGCTAATCAGACTACTAGGCTATCAGGACGGTGGGTGCCCAAATGGCTTGCTGACTGGTGTGGCGGATCACCTAGTAAAGAGGACTTTGTGACCCGTGTAAGGTTGCCAAGGAAAGGCCAAAAAGGTGACCTATGGCTTTACCTTATGTGCATAAGGTCTCGCACAACCTCGAAAAAGTAGCGCAACGTCATGAGAGTGCCAGGTGTTCTTTGTTTTTCTGGCGCCTTCGAGGTTAGGGCGTTTTTGCGCTAGAGTTGACAGGAGTAGGGTTAATAGTTCTGTATGTAGAAAGAACCACAGGGCAATGTACGTGCCGTGTGCTGTCGGTGTGGTTTACAACATTAAATTGTCCTGAGGCAATGCTGATATCGGGCAGAGCGGCAGATGTGTGAACGAGAGGTTAAGAGCCTATGCTTTATCGGTTAGATCATCGCCAGAAGGTCACTTGGCAGCTGCTGTTGTTGTTTATTATTTATTTGCATCAAGCTACAGCGTACAGGACACTGGAGGCTTGTGGAAAAAGCTGCCACAAGGCCAGCTTGTCAAAGCCACAGGCCCCTACATTGGCATTTATGCAGCACTAAAAAAATAATGAACAAACCATACAGTTTCCAGCATTAACAGAAAAAAAATACAGAGAATAAAGAGAACCAACAGTGGACTCAGTCAAAGTACGTCACAACCACGCAGTCGAAGGATATCTTGAAAGGCATTAACAAGAAAAACAAGATCACGTACATGCACAACAACTCTCTAGGTTAAACAATATTCCACAGCATTTTTTACATAAGAAACGTCGACTGGAGGCTGAAATAACGAATGGAATGTTTTAAACGTAATATCTAAAAGCTCAACATTTTTGGCAGCTAATTTATTTAGTAAACTTGGTAGTTTATTGTTCAAAGTATCTTCCCCGTAGATTGCTTCTATGAATGATAACTTTTCAAGGCTCCCTATTGCAGGTTGTGTAGGCTGTAGCATTACTTTGTAAGTTAGCTAGCCCTATCAAAAACGATTATTTAGTTTTAACCTCTTGTTTAAAAGCTTTAGAAAGGCGATGATCGTACATTTTATGGATTGTTAATACATTACATTTTACGAACAACTCAGGTGTGTGAAAGTAAGACGGAATATTTTCAACAACTCTTAGGAAACACGTTTTTGTAAGACATGCATTTTATGTAGATTTGCTTGACTTGTGGATGCCCACACTATATTGCAGTAGTTAAACCTAGATGACAACAAACTATTATAAATTGAAGTCATAATATTTCGCAATGGGATAGGTGTGGTTGCAAACCCGTTCTTGATAAAACGAGTATATTAGGATGACACAGTCAACGGATGACTAGATAAAGTTTAGAGACTTTTTATATCTCGAAGCACAAAGATAGGTGCGTCATTCTGCCTTCTATCGCAGTTATTTGACAAAGAGCTGGCATTCTTGAGCAGGTTTAAAACGTGCGGTGAGTGGTGACTAGATGTTTTTTTGTTTTTTTTGATGATCCGTGATGCTTGTCGATTTGTGTATTCTTCCAATAAATCAGTTGAGAGTCAGCGCTTTGTTTGTACACTTTGTCTTCTTGTCCTCCGTTCTTGTTATGTAGCTGTTTCAGCTTTTTCGTCAAACATGTACCGCCAACGTCGGCCAACCTATCCACCATATAGCCAAGTAGGTAGCGCGCTTACTTGGCTTCCACGCCGAGGTGGCGGGTTTCGAATCCCGCCACCGCTTGTCTTTTTTATTTTTATTTTTTTTATTTTGTGTAACTGGAAGATTCTAGAACGCCGGAGAGCCGTGTTGCTTCTTCATGCTCAGAATGCATACTTTCAGAGCGAACGAGGTAGAATGATCTAGGTTCCCAGGAAAGGCTCAAAAGAAGCTGCGCCGCGCCGTACGGAGTCAGTCTCACCCCAGCGCTCAATTCTGGCTGTTACGCCGCCATCGACGCCTGCGACGCTAGCCTTTTTTTTATTATCATTTTGCTTTGGGCACCAGTCCGCCTCATCAAACGTTCCTTTTCCTTCAGTCATTCGGCGCCTCATTAATTGTCATTCGTGAAAATGCGAGACTCCTCTTGCCGAGACGACGCGTGGTCGTGTCGACGTGATCCGAGGACGTGAGCGGACTCGACTAGACGACCGATCGCGTAGTATTCTCATATTTAAATAAATTTAAAGTGTTATTTAGAGCAGAAGCTTGGTTTCTTTATTTAGTTATAGTAGTTTGCGTGCACAGCAAAAGCTGTGACTACCGCTGGGTGTCTTTGTGGTGTTGCAAATACATGGGTTTTCTCCTTTCTTTTTTTTTTGGAGGGGGAAAGGATGGGAGGGGGGGCTTAGAACGCTATCTGAAAGCTCTCTGACGTAGTTTGCGACAAAGCTAGCGTATAAGTTTTTGTTTTTTGTTTTTTCAGCACGCTAACGTTAGTGAACGTGCGCTAAGATTTAGTGCACTTTTCTACAACTCCCTATGTACATTAAAGGCAAAACACTTTTGTTTCAGCTTTGCTGGTGTGGATAATTGGAACGGCGAATATAACGGACATGCACGAGACTTGCCATTCTACTTACGACAAAAAGTGAATGAGACTGGTGGCCTTACAGAGATTCCAAGATATTATATCTACAATGAAACAATCTGCGATAGAAGAAAGTAATGCTAGCTTATTGTATGTATATATATATATATATATATATATATATATATATATATATATATATATATATATATATATATATATGATATATATATATATTAATAATAAATTTAAAGTACGGTGGTTAGCACCATAAAAGAGCTTTCAACAAAACATTACGAGCGTCAAGGAGAGTTTCACTATAATAAAACTCCACGTGCAATTCAATTATATCGATTTGGGTCGAAGGATTGATCTTTACGTATAAAATAAAAAGAAGGTTACTTTCTAAAAAAAAAAAAAGCTTTTCATCTGGTTTCGCAACCCAAATAAAAACAAGCAAACTTACAAACGAGTCTTTATATCACACGGCTCATATTACCACTGGGATTCCTTTCGATAAGGGTGGCCTGAGCACATGGTGAGTATAACAACCATTTTATTTATAGTACGTAGAAACTTCAACCCCCTCCAAGGGCCCGCCGCCACCTCTACATTTCGCCAGCCACTCGGCAACAATCTGGCTGCGTTTCTGCCAGGTTTAGGACTTATGCGCCAAGTACAGCGTTTGTATCCGTTTAGCATCAGAGAACATAAATAACGTATATACTCTTGAATAAAAGTTATGATATGTTTATAGGAGCGTCTGTTTAAGTGCGCTAGCAGAGCATTTTAAAGAACAAAAATAAATTCGAGATTATCAAAATACAGTTGCAACCAGGTCCTATCACAACGCAAAAATCATTTCTATTTTTTTTTGTATTCTCTCTCATATTTATATTGATTAACGTAGTCGTAGGAGATAGCTTAGCGTTCATGAGCAACCTGAATGAGCGTGATGATGGTAAACTAAAACGCTACCCAAAATTTTGGCAGTGCACGCAAGGAGTGCTGTTCAAAACCTGAGGGCCAGAGACACTTTTTTTGTCGCAAAAATACCGCAATTAAGAAGGAAAAAAACGTCTTCTTACGTTTCAACAAGTACACATCTGTTGCAACGTTTAATATTTACTCTTAAAAATATTGAACAATAGATAACCTTTACTTTAAAGCGAACATGTTACGGAGAAATGCTCCGGGGTGCCCACTTCTTAAGTTTTCATTTCCGGATTTATAATTTTGCTTTTTATTTCTTTAGAAGATGCTTAGTAAAGGATCTTGCAAGTAATAAAACAAAATATCGTTTGGTATGTTACCGAGATCGTTTCATTCAAATGCGAAGTGATGATAAAGCGTTGAAAAAATAACAGCACTGAACAGGAACAAAACGCAGTACCGCAATGCGACTCCATGCCGTCCTTCCCGACAGGTCCATTCCGAAAAGCTAGGGACTACATGGCCAATTCAGGCACTTGGCGCGTGTTCATGGACGTCACATCGCATTGTTTAAGAGGCTAGCGCAGCTGAATTAGAGCTAAAATAGGGATATTTTACAAATCCAGGTGGCACTCCGGGTGCTGCTTCCTTACCCATTCGGACTGCGCTAGTCGCAAAAAAGTTCCCCCTTTCCCTAAAAAAAAAAGTAATAAAGATCACATACCCGTCTTTTGCTCAGCTTATCTTTGGACGCTCGACCTAGATACAAAGGGGATAAGTTGGGGGAAGGGGGGGGAGGGGGGGGCACGGTGCGGCTTCGTCTGTTCTGTCTGTGTGTTGTGAGTTTGGGCTGATGCGTAGAAACAGAAATGTTTTCGTAATACTAGCATAGGTTTAGATTGCCCTGCGCCCCAAACATCCACGAGACGTAATTCTTTCTCGCAAAAATCATACTTCCAATTCAAATATAACCACATTTTATTTGATATTACCCAAATTACATGATGTACGGAAAGGCAAAAAGCTAAAAATATAGGGCTTGACTGTTATATTGTAACATTTATAAAAGAAAAAAAAAACAGCAGTCTTAGTTCCGTCATCTAAATTATTTCATAGAGCACAGACATTTCATTTTATTTCCATGTTCGACCGTGGAGAAGATGAAAACCACAACGCCGTCCTCAGACAATGGCTGCTGCATCAATAAAAGTGGCTTCGAGCGCTGATTGAGGTCATCTTCTCTGTTATGGCACCAGGGTGCGTAACCAATAATAAATTCAGCGATGCGCAACCATTACTAAAGCCCAATACCAATGAGAAAACAAAAAGATACAGAAAAAATCACTGACACGGTATTTATACGTGCATTTCTTTCTCCGAGTGTACAACATTTTTCTTTTTTTAGCGATTTGCCTGCGCTCTCATTATACACTCAGTTCAGCAATATCGCGACAGGGTGTTTTGAATGCTGAATTTTTTCAATTATTTCTTGTATCTCCTAGACGCTGAAGCGCTCCGTGCAAGTTGGATTTTATCGTTTCCCAGTTTCCGCGCAAAACGGTGTCGCCTGCGCGTGATGATTGTCGCTGCCGCGCCTCACAAAACAGTCCTAATGCATGGCGGGGCATTTTGAAGCTCACTGCATGTTTCCGTACACACATTGACGGAGATAAGAACTCTAACCATACACGCTGACGAATCACGGCCAGGTCGCTTTACGTTCGAGTCCCGGTAAGGACACGCCTCGTTTGTATATACACACAAATGGACGGAGCTTTGGTGGACGTCATGCAGCCCCGACGCATAGTTGCTGGGAAAAGTACCCGAAGAGGTTCATTTCCCTTTTGCGTGTTGGATGAACCATATGACTCTGCGAGACTCAGCACGGTGCTGATGTCGAAGTTTATTGTGTGGCCGAAACATCGAGATATTGTTTATTAAATTTATGACCAGAGTTTCTAACGGCGGCTTAGGCCGCTCCTTGACCAGACAGAGAGCTGCCAAACCTTTACCTTTGTACACACATGTACGCACACATGAGCAATCCTACACACGTGAGCGAAACGTGCGTATTTGTACAGGGGTACACAAAAACATGCGCACTCACACCGATAGAGACAAAACTTACTTTCAAAATATAAAAATGACAATCAAATGCACAACGTAGTTTTTCTAAATTTTTCTGTGGATATTCAAGAAATATTCTCAATAAACATTTGAAATATTTTTATCTGAAAACTCCCATACGCTTGAAATTCACCGAGGTTGAAAAAGACATGCTTCTTTTCGTGGTGTCAACAATGAAGCGGGAGACGGGGACGAATTGAAGAGTTTGCAGATGGTGATGTTGTCGATTATTTGCCAGAAAGTAGTTTTACAAACTTTGCACTTCTAAATATCTGTACAAAATTTGGGATTAGGACATCATTGACGCGCAGTGGAGCGCTCAAGTCCATTCGAAATATAAACTTTTTTCTCGCAGGTCTCCGGCTTCTGTAGACTTTCACCTTCATTACCTCTGGCCAGAAAAGGCCAGTCACTTTAAACCTGACCTGTGCCACATGGCGAACTTCCGTCCCATAGTCGGATGGCAGACAACAGATACATCCGCCGAGCCCTGAACGACCCCTACAAACCAGTGTCGGAAGAAAATATTCTTTGTTTTCTCATTTCAGTTTTGTTTCATAGAAAAAAGTCACGTGCAGATTCTGCTCCGGAACGAAAAAACATGTTCGCGTTCAAAGAAAAATCAAAACCAAACAAAAACGCGTGTTTTTATCAAAAAGAAGGTCTTTAAAGAGTTTAATCAATAAATGTTTTATTCATGCTATTATTGCAAAGATAGAAAATGAAAGAATCGCGGTAAAAGGCAGCTTGAGGAAGAACGGTCCGAGGCACTGAGCATGATCTCAGAAGCAACAGATCCTCAAGTGTACTCGGTAAAATGGTTGACCTCTGTTCCGATCATAAAATCTTGAGCGCCGATAATGACTGTTCTACGCTGAACTGTGCGGATGATATACCAAGGATTACTTGCGCTAAAGTGTACAGCTCCGATTGGCGTTCCTTTTGTTTTCCCCAAAATTTCAATACATTCATGGGTCTTCGAAGGCGTGGCTCCTTATCCAGCATTTCGAGCTCCTATGGAAACGCAGCGAAGCCACCGGTCTTCGAACAATAGGGCGCCCTATAGTTAGAAGACCGGTGGCTTCGCTGCGTTTCCATAAGAGGTAAGCCTTTTTCGTTGTTTACTGTTTTCGCAAGTAAGTTCACTCTTTGCAAATTTTATAGGAAAAATGCACCACCTGTGGGCAACCCTGCACAATACCGTAGCGCGATAGGATAAGAAACCGATTTTTGCGGTCGATTTAAACAGCCTGAGCGCTATTTGAGACACCCTGTAGATATGTTTAGTTGGGTGTAGAAGCATCAGGCGCGGTAACAAGATGATTGATGAAGGACAGCACAAACTGCCTTTAATTAACGGTTATTTTAGGTACGAAGTCCCACTGAAATAACTTTAGAGCACAACTTTAAGCACCAAAATTTAAGTTTTTCTTGGGTGTTAGAGGTTGTAATAAGACTGCAATTCTTAATCAGATTAAACCAAACCATAAAAAATAAACCTCCGGAAGAGTCTATATGAATCGTCTCGCAATACCAAAAGCACCCTCGCAAATACTCGAATTGAAAAGAAAAAAAAGATTCCGCCAAGATATTGCAGTTTATCGTTTAGGAAGTATTCACTGGCGCCCATAGCTGTGTGCACGACTGCTGAGCGCGTGCCCACGGTGGGCATCTATAATTATTTTGCCACGTGCATTCCAAACCACCAAGACTGCCGGTCTTAGCAGCCTATTAATGTGAGCTGGTTCCGAGCATCCGCTAAAAATAGCGTACTGCCAATATGGCGTTCAGACCGTTCCAATAAAGAGCTTCAGGTGGGCGCCATCTTCGTAGTTTGTGCGTGCGGCTCACGTTTTTCTCGTTTTCCAAAGACGCGAGCCCGTGCATGCTGGGCTGTGAAGATCGCAGCCTGGGCTGTGGATTTGTATACATTGGAAAGGTGTATACAAGACGAATGTTTTGTTTTAGAAATTGTGCGACGTCTCGCTTTGGAGGAGTGCTTGCCCTTAGCACGCAGATGCACTGCGGCGAAGCAAGACACAAAATTGCGATGCCTACATTGCGGTTCCCGCTTTTCTGCTGTACACCAGTGCGCGGTAAGAAGCGCACTCAACGAAACTAACTAACCAGCCAGAACAGACCACGAACGAGAGAATTATTGTGAAACGTCCGAGTACTGTCAGTCTTTAATATGAAATGCAATCGAATACTAACATTATTTGAGGTGATAATCAAGAGTTCTGAAAACTCGCTTAAGCTCATCGTAATGATCCGGCCGGGTAGCGGGGCCTGAGCTATTGTATTTTCGGAATCAATTGAAGTGAAATTAAGTTTTGATGCAATGTTGGTGCAAAGTCCTCACATTATGGTAAAATGTAGCAGGACTGTAGAAGGGTAAGCACTTTGGCGCAAATGGCGCTGAAATCGCATCACTGGATGATACTAAAGAGGTCTGCAACGTTTTCTTAATAACGAAAATGAAGTGGCGTTGCTCTTTAAGACATGTTTATGTTCACAGTAGAGTCACCTTCTCCTTTTAACTTAGTAGAACGTCGAACTCTGGATCGCTTGGTCCTAGATTCGATTCTGCCGGGGGCTGGCGGTAGATACTCTCATTTTGATTAACTGCATGATTATTTAATTTGATTGATGCTGCAATAGTTATTTCTATAATTATTATTGAATTCTGTGTACTCTCTGGAATGGTTAGTGCCTGCTATGGGATTATTGGTGCTTCATTGGGCCTTGGCCTGTATATAACTGTTTTTCGTGTCACTTTGATATGTTGCTTTTCTGGTGAAATCCAGTACCATACTTTGTCTCATCCTACGATGGACTAAAGGCCAAAGCCACGGGCCGCCAGGTCCAATCACGTTCCGCGCTATACTATGACACGCTTAACATTGATTAGCTGCGGACGAATAATGCTCGAATCCAAAAGCGCCGCTGTTTTTCTATAGGTTCGACGCTGCAAAGAGCCTACATGTCGTGGCTTTCTTTGCGATGTAAAATTGATGAGTCACTCAGTGCTCTTCGATTCGAACCACTGTCCACCCGTCCCCTTATCAGTGATCCAAAACGTGGGCACCGATACGTGCATCGAAGCGAAGTATCGCACAATTTCTGAGTGGCTCGTGATTGGATCTGGTGGTTCGTAGCTTTTGCCTTTAGTCCATCGTAGGGTGAGACGAAGATAGAACACAGTACGTATTAAAACTTTGCGAGGAACTGACAACCTAAGGTAAAGCATTTTTAGTCAAAACCTCTGATCTGAGCAATGACAAAAAAGCAATTCTGCAATTGTCTTGCTTGCAGTGGCCTACAGCCGCTTCGCATCCAAGGAGGGGCTCAAGGAGGATACGGTAAGGGAGGGCAAGAAGGAGGGCGACAAGAAAGTCCCGAAGAAACCAAAGGACGTCTTGATAGACTTGATGGGTGCTTACTTAGTTCACAAGGACAGGGAGGCGCAGAGGTCCGAGAAACGGAAGAAGTCCTGGCTTTGAAGATGTGGGATGTGCAAATTTTCCCATTTTTTCTTTGCATATGTGTCATCCACAGAAACTCGGCGACAAAGTAGATAATCATAGGCACAAAGCTTCCTGCTTCTGACTTTCTTCTCAGTCTCCAGGCACTGAGGGTAGAATCCCTACCTTGATTTAGGTCGTTACCAGTTACCATTGCATCGGGCACAAAACACTGGCAACGTTTATCCCACACTCCATTACCAAGCAAAGAAACAGAACTCAACCACATTGAGACGGTTTTTTCACTGCTCAACGCACTCGAACGAAACTTGCGAAATGCTGGTTGTAGGCAATGACATGCCTGCCAGCAGATATGGTTCCGCGGACGTCCTAATTCTATACCGACGTTTCATTGATGTCCTGCGGGCGTGGTTAAGACATATGTTCCGCCTAAACGTCATTATGTTATTTTTAAAAAATTAGAAGAAACGCTAAGGGCACGGCCGGTATTGCTTAGAGTTCACTGCGGAGGTTGCTTTAGGGCACCAGTGATACCCGCACTGATCTTTGTGTCGCCTCAACTGTACCGGCATATTCTAAGTTTAAGGCAGAGCGTTCAACCTAAGCACCTTTTAGAACTAAAGCACAAAGATGGTTGCATTAGCAACCTTCTAGTGCATCAGCGAGTCCACAAGCTTTCTAGTCACGAAAGTCATATAGATACAAAAATTACATATTCAAACTTCTTTCCTTCCAAGAACAATAGCTGATTGGAACAAATTTTACCCGATTTCGTAAATGCAGCAATTTTTATAAGATTTTCTAGCGCTTTGTAGCAAGAATGCGGCACTAAAATCCTTTCTAGCTAAGCTCTCGAAAGAAACCAACAGTATAAATGAATAAAGAACAAAAACCCCAGTGCAAAACCCAATTTTACCCCAAAAAACCATTATCCATTCCACTCTGTGAAGGTGGATGAGAAGCGAACCTGTTTAGCACACGAAAAAGACGTGACACAGAATTTTGAACAAAGGTACGAATACATTTATTGTCTTGATTCGTGGTCATCGTGACGAAAGGTACACATGTCGAGGACTATCGCCGCCCTGAGGAGCCAGAGTAAATAGACACGCGCGACGTGACCGCCACCAGGCGGAAGAAAAGGAAACTAGGCATGCAAGCGCTTGGAACGATGACAAAAGAGGGCGGTCCGCTTCCCTTCACTCCTCTTTTTTCCCGCTAATTTGCCAGCTAAATTTAGCGGAAAAATCTTCCCGCTAAATTTAGCGAGAAAATTTTTCCGCTAAATTTGGCGACGAAATTTTTCCGCTGACTTTTGCGATGAAATTTTTACGATAAAGTTGGCGGGGACACTTTCCCGCTAAATATGGCTGAAAATTTTGCGCTAAATTTTGCGGGAAACTTTTTCCGCTAAATTTGGTGAGAAACTTTTTCCGACAAATTGGGTGGAAAATTTAACCTCCAAATTTAGCGGAAAAATTTCCCCGCTAAATATAGCGGGGAAATTTCACCTCCAAATTTAGCGGGGAATCCTTTCCGCTAAATTTGCGCGGGGAAATTTTTCTGCTAAATTTAGCGGGGAAAATAAAGTTTTTGTTGACGCGCACGAAAAATCCACGGAACCCTAGCCATAAACAGCTTCGCTGTAATATACCATGAAAACACAGAACACTGTGTACAAAACCCTTCCTTTGGACTTTTATGTCCGCTTGAGCACCAGCAAATAATTGTACGTAAAACTAACTGCGTTACGATTTTTTGAACTCCACTGTGAAGCTTTAGTGAACTTCCCTAGGCAGCAGGGCAGAGAATCGCCTAACTTGGCCTAAGTATGCCAATCCTAGGTGCCGAAATTGGGCCTAGTTAGGTTTGTCTCCAAATCGTTACTTAGTGCCAAAGTACTTGTGGTGGCAAAGCAAGGAAAGGAACCGAACACGATGAAGCTCGGACCAAGACTATTTTTTTTATATCCGTCGCGCTCTTGTGGCCTTTCACAACGCGCTCCCGCATCCGATGGACGTCTTTTTCTTTGCTGCTCTGTCACCACATAACTCTCCTCCCCAAGGACGGAATCGCTCCAACAAACAGTTTTATGTTGAAGTCATGAAGGAAAAGTCAATGGGCAGCCGGAAGCTGCCTGCCTCGATGAGCACTGTGTTTCGGCCTCTAAACACAATGTTGGAATTGCGTCGAGGTAGGCCGGTTTGAGGCGGTCCGTGGCAACCACTTCCTCTCGTCCGTTAATCTTGATGGTGAATTGTTTTTTTTTTTTTCATTTTTCGCAAGGGCAAGATATGGTCCGCTGTAGGGTGGCTTAAGAGAGCGTCGTACCGCATCTGTCCTGAGAAAGACATGAGTTGCTTCACTAAGGTCTTTGTTGATGAATGGTTGGGTTGTTACTTTTGCCCAAATGGGTATCGGCCTGATATCTCTGAAGATATTCTCTAGTGTCTCGACGCATGGCTCGATCTTGGGAGGGGCTGCTTTAGGGTGCAAAGGCGCAGCTCCAAGTTGGCCGGCAAACGAAGTGAAGTGCCATAAACGAATTGGGCTGGGAACAAGCTAAGTCTTCTTTGACAGCCGCACGAAGACCAAGAAGAATGATAGGAAGGAGCTCTAACCAACGAGTTGGATCTTGATGAGCCATAATAGAATCTTTAAGTTTTCGGTGAAATCTTTCAACAAGTCCATTCGCTTGAGGATGATAGGGAGCTGTCCGTATGTGTGCGGTTCCTAGTAGCTCAGAGAGGCATCTGAAAAGAGCCGATTCAAACGACCTCGATAGGTGTTCCGAAGCACGCGACCCAGGTTTTGATGAAAGCTGATGCAACGGTCTCAACTGTGATGTCTTAAATTGGTGTTGCTTCCGGCAAACAAGTGAACCGGTCAATAATCGTGAGGAGGTATCGGTCTATAGCCTTTGCAGGATGGTAGAGGTCCGACGAGATCAATGTAGACTTTTTCAAAACGGTTGTCGGGAGGCAGAAACTTGGCAAGTGGAGTTACGGTGTGCCAATGCGTTTTTGCTCGCTGGCACGGCGAACATGCTCTCACCCATTGTCGGACGTCGCTGTTCATGCCCGGCCAGACGTAGCGTTCCGCGACCAGTTTTTGAGATGCTCGAATTCCAGGGCGACCGAGAGAATGAAGAAAGTCGAAAACTCGTTGGCGTAACTTTGCAGGGACGAACGGGCGTTGCCTGCTTGTGGAAGTGTCACAAGCAATGGTGATGTTTGACGAAAAATAAAGAACGTCCGTGAGTTGTAGGGAGGTTGAGGAGTGGCGCAAGTCCCTGAGCTCTTTGTCCTGTTGCTGCAGACTAGCGAACATTTCCCACGACAAATCGGAGGCGTTGACTGCAGCAATGCGACTAAGCGTGTCTGCAGGGATATTTTCCGTGCCTTTGACATGTCGTATGTCTGTGGAATATTCTGCCAAGAAAGCGAGGTGCCTGACCTCTCTTGGAGAGTAACTGGTTCTGGCAGCTTGGAAAGCATGAGTCAACGGCTTGTGGTCCATGAAGATGATGAATTGGCGACCTTCTAGAAAATATCGGAAATGTTTCTCAGCCAGGTAGGCAGCTAAAAGCTCTCGGCCAAAAGCTCTGTACCGTTGCTCGGTGCTGGTCAATTACTTCGAGAAATAACTGAGCGGTTTCCATGCTCCACCAAGGTATTGCTGTACCACAGCGCCGACGGAGACTCCGGAAGCGTCTACCATGACGCTTGTAAGAGCATCGTGTTGGGGATGCTCAACAGTGTCGCCTGGGCTAAACTATTCTTGGCAGCGGAGGAAGCGTTGTCGGCCTCTTTATTCTAAGATATTATTGCTGCTGGGGACTTGGATTGCGTGAGCATTGCTTCAAGAGGTCAAAGGATGGTCGCGCAATGTGGTATAAAACGGTGGTAAAAGCTTACCAACCCCAGAAAACGATGCAGTTGACGGAGGGATTCAGGGCCAGGACACTCAGAGATGGCCTTTAGTTTCGTCATTAGTTGTCGAATGCCTTGTTTGTCCACCGTATCTCCTAAAAAGTCCAACAAAAGAACTCCGCACTCACACCTGTCCACATTTATGACGAGGTTGTAGTCTCGAAGGCGTTCGAACAGGAGCCGGAGATGATAGAGATGCTCCTTTGATGATGTACTTGCGACGAGAATAACGTCGACGTACGCAAAAACAAGCTTAACTTCTTGTGTCACGACGTCAATAAATCTCTGGAACGTTTGTACGGCATTTCTTAACCCAAATGGTATGCGAGTGAACTCAAACCGGCCAAATAGTGTCGTGATGGCGGTATTGGGGGTGTCTTTTGTGGCTACAGGAATTTGATAATATGCTTTCGTGATATCTATTTTTCAAGAAAAAAAAATAGTAGATCCTCTGAGGTTCAGAGTAAATTTTTGAATGTTGGGCAATGGGTAGCGGTCAGGGAGATTGGCCAAATTTAAAGCACGGTAATCCCCACGATGCCTCCAGTCACCAGTTTTCTTGAGCTCGAGGTTGACCTAACGATTCACATTTCCAACATATGTTCGAATTCTTGCCGGGCGATGCGAAGTTTCTCAGGGAATAATCGCCGGGGAACTGCATGAGTAGGTTGACCGCGGGTGATAACACGGTGTACAACGTTATGCGTGGCAGGTTTGCTCCAGTCAGGGGAGGCAGTCAAAATCGGGAATTCTGTGATGAGACTTATGTACGGCTCGGGTACGCAGCATTTTATCGTGAAGGCGAAAGATGAGATTGTTGTGGGCTTGCTCATTACGGAGAGTCCGGTGGTAGAATCAGTGAGATTCTTGTGTGCCATGTCAACCAAACATACTTGGGAAGTAATCTGTTACAAGTAACGGATTACTTATAATCCGTTACTTTTTCAAGTAATTTTGTAAAAGCCACGTTACTCTTTTTTAAAGTAATTTGTAATGTAAATTCGTTACAAAATATTGGTAACGGATTACTTTAATTACTCGCAACTTCTTTAAAAATATGAGCATAATACAGTAAGTGGAGCAATACGAGCACAACATTCAGCAGCATAAAGGGAGCAAGTTCAACAAAATAGAAATCATCAGGAGGGGAGAATAGCTGAAAAGAAAACACGGTATTTTGTATGACTGGTCACTAGAACAACTAAAAAAACGGGCAAGGCATGTAAAGATATACGAAAGACAGATATCAAATAAGACAACACCGAGTAGGCTCTCCGTCGCCTTCCATCGTGCTTTTCTTCTTCTCATGGGCAGGAAAAAGCTCTTCGTGCTCATTTGTTTTTGTCGTTTGCACCGTTTCACCCTTTTCAACTATTTCGACGTCTCTTGCCACCTGCACAGACATCAAACGCGGGTTCTCACCCCTCAATTCGCAGGTTCACAACTCGTGTAACGGACAATGTAGCCTCGCGCAAGGAAGTCGAATTCCCTGTCTTTGACGTGCGCTACTGTATTCTAGCACGATCTTGAGGTAGGGCTCAAAAGTGCCCGGCGCGAAGCTAAGAGCATCGTCTTCGAGGGTACGTACGCTATTTTTTTTTTGTTTACTTGTTTGGGCATAGTGGTCGAGTCTACTCGTCACCTGTCGACATGAAGGGGAAGGGGGGGGGGGGGTTAGGCCTCTAAGGGGTGCTGACAGAAAGAGAAAAGAGAGAACACGTAAAAGTGGTGTGATCCTTTACAGTTTTGTGGGAGCGATGGCCGCAACTTCTCTCGCTGTCTATGCACTCCCTCCCCTGGCCTCCACGAATATTGGTATAAAAGTTAGAACCGACTAACGATTGATAACCCATAACCGCCACTTTTTCTCTGACTCGTCGAGTTTTCGGTTATGAAGTGTCCGTCGTCTCCATGACCATCCCTTAAAGAGATGTTCGAAATTCGGGGAATTAAGGAGAACGGAAACCTAGAGTTTCAGTGCATACTTTGCTTGCCAAAAAACACACATTGTCATCAGCAAGAACAAGAAACTCTAATATACGGAAACACGTCAAGGTAAGATGGGACACCTGCATTATGCATTGACTTACATTGTAACGTTAGAACCAAGTTTTTTTGTTGTTGTAAATAACAGACAAAAATCCCGAGTCAAAACGGAGCTTTTGTAGATGGTTTCTTTAGCTCCGAATCTTGTAGCGGAGGTAAACGTTGCTACTGAGCATGCGCGCCCCTAGCTTTCGCTGCACTATTCCAGGAATCATTTCAGGAGGCCGTAAGCTAGCGGAATGGCGGGTGTGGGTGGAGCTTTCGATGCTTTGTCAGCTTACAGGTGAACGGAGTGCAGCTACACTCTTTCTCTTAAATACAATATTTTATGTTTACAAGGACTACCATAATACAGGCGTACGAGAAATGAAAAGTAGTGTTGCAGAACATATTTGAAAAATATATAAAAAGAAATGTTCTATTTATTTTTTGTTTGATAAGTGTGCGGAAAAAGTAACTTGAAAGTATTTTGTAACGTAACGAGTAAAGTAATTCATTACTTTCCAGCGAAAGAAATTTGTAACTGTAATCCATTACATTTGAGGCTCGGTAATTTGTGATTGTAATCCATTACATGTTTCAAGTAACGAGCACAAGTCTGCAACCAAAAGTGTGAAATGGAATAAGAAGTCCGCACCCAGGATGGCGTGGCTCTCTGGTGCAACGATAAATACCCAACAAAATATTCGCCGAATGCCTAGTTCGACAGCAAGGGATCTTCTCCTGTACACAGGGATGCTGCTGGCGTTTGCTGCTCGTAAATAACAGATGGAAGTGGAGCCTTTGTCATCGGTTTGCAAAGCAAGAATGCAGACCTCGGCCCCTGTGTCGATGAGAAACTGAACATTTGGAAGTCCGTCTTTGAGGAAAAACAGGCGACTGTCAAAGGTTTAGGAGGAGCACTCGTCACTGCTTGTGTTCCCTGGCTTCGTTTCCTAACCATCCACAAGGCGGCGTGCAGCGTTCGGCTCTGGGACCAAATTTTCGATGGTACCAGCAAGGTTGGACGCCTGGAAACTGGCTTCTCGAAGAGGATTGTGATGATTGGTTTGCAGTTCAAGCAGTACGGGGCGAGTTACGGGATGTCTCTGAATGACGAAGAAGGGAGCTTGCTACGAGTGTGGTCAGGCTCTTGACTCCCTCCCGAGGGGCCGTCATTTTTTCAGAGGAGGCGACTCTCTGTTGTTGGGTTTCAGAGGGCTTATCTACGTTCGAGTTGTGAACAAAAGCCTGTGGTGGTACGACCTGCATGATTATGTCAGCGTGCAGTGCCACAGCTGGCAAGGTCAAATCTGCTGCCGTGGTAAGTATAGCATCTGGACAGCCGAAGGAAGTCGTTGTAGAAAAAGTTATTTTAATAATGTCGTATCAAACGTCGCGGCGCACTCGCCAAGATGGGCCTGCATATGACGGAGTAACTGTGAAGGTCGCCGATCTCCGAGCTCTTCTGCTGCCAACAGCTGCTGTAGGCGCTTGCGTTCCAAAACCGTCGAACTCGTTCTAGGATTGTCGCTTTCAGTGCGTCGTACGGTGTAGCGGTGAGCGGATTTGATAAAAGGTCATAGACTTTCAATGCTACTTCGCTGGGAAGAGCAGCTACCAGGTGGTCGAAACGCGTCGTTTGCGACGTGACGTTCGAAACGCCGAATCGGGCTTCAACCTGCAGAAACTAGACTCCCGGGTGCTCTGGCCAGAAGGGCGGGAGGCGTACAGCGTAGTGGTTGGTGATATGGGGAGGCCTCACCCGTACGATCCGTTTCTTGTGTGTTCGTGGCCATAGGTCGCGGGTCAACAGTGTGTTGGCGAAGCAAGGAAAAAAACCGAACACGAGGAAGCTCGGACCAAGACTTTTCTTTATATCCGTCACGCTCTTGTCGCCTTTCAGCCCCGCGTTCCCGCATCCAATGGACGTCTTTTTCTTTGCTGCCCACGAACTTTTCTTTGGCTTTGCTATGTTTTTCCTTTGGCTCGCCGCATAATCGTCAAAGTGCTAGGCATGAGCCAAAGATGCCATGTTTCAATCGAACAACCGGCAATGAAGCCTAATTCTCGCATTTCCTGCGAAACTAATGCCCAAAAAGCCAGGTGGCAACCGAACAACCGCAGAGATGGCCAACTCTGGAACTTCTTTTAAATTTAAGGTTAAAAAACCCAGACTCTGACTAACGAATATCGAGTTTGGTTATACCTCGGCTTTCTTGAGATTTCAGGTCTCTAAATTATCAGACAAAAACAACATTTTTGCCCACAAAACTGTGCAGGATATGCCGGTTGCGCCATACCACCCGTAGTAGAATCGCATCGTAAACCGTAATAATTGAGCGAACACAAACAAAAGTTTATTAGCCAGCTTTAAGCGTCAGAATTCTGATTGTTCGGAAGAGCTAAAGAATACGAAAAAATATCAAGAAAAAAATTTCGAATCGGCTGTTGAGATTTTTCTTGGGGTTTTCCAGTTGTCGGAACTGCGAAACTGAAAGCAAAATTGCAACGAGCAAATTAGGCGTAAGCGGTGCACGATCCTTGTGGATTAATTGGCTATCATACAAAATCTTAACTTGAATGTTACTTTCCAGTAGTCTCAAAATATCAGCCGGCGCTTCGCTAAAAAAAAACCCTAAAGTTAAGTAAACCTAACATTTTCTTAATGCTGCTAAGTCATCGAACAGCAAATATCTTTCAAATGACCTGCAATTGGGGCTCATTCACTTGACTCTATGTTGTAGAAAAACGTGCGTTTGCAGAATTATTTTCTTTGTTTGATGACGTAACAAACTGACAGGCTCGAGTGTGACCGCTGGCTGCGCTTTGTAGGAAATTTTTTTTTATCGTTAGTTCAGTGCATTTATTTTTCGTTACTATTCTAAGCATGAGCACTTTTTGCCGCATAGATGTTAGAACCTTGTTGATGAATTAGACAATATCAAATGACCTTTCTAAATGCCAGCAGTTCTAGGGTTGATATAAGCCTCTCCGTTCCTTCGATGCGTCTTTGAGCCAGGACTTTACAAAGCGATGCTTGCACTTCTTTGTGTAGTTGCAGCTTTGATAGCATGTTCCGATGCTGCAAAATTATCAGAACAGCAGAGGAAAGAACGTCAAGCTAAGAGTTCCACTAACGCTTGGTTGGTACGTACCTCGTTTTGTTGAAGTGGGCAGGCTTAGCTATTGCTTGTGTAGAGATGAAAATAAGTCGAAATGCCAAATAATAAACAAAGTTCACCACTTTAATTTTTTTTTTTTAGTGGGTAAAGGTTGCATTGAAATCTGGTGCCCGGCTGGAGCGTGTGCTCTTCTGGTATTACGCATTTCTCATGTCCCGTAGAGTGCGCCAGGTAATGCCATAGCTTTGTAATTATGCGCTGCACCGAAATTCTCGCGGTATCACAGCAATAAAAGTGGATTGACACCATGCGTCTGTCCAACAGTACCTCTGTGCTCTGCAGTCGTAATGTAGTCATAGACAACACCAATCAAAGTTGGGGCCCGGACGCCGAATCGACAGTCAGGTCTGCGTCCGCTTAAGCTACCCATGCATCGTTCACTTCGAAGGTTGCGTGGTATAAAGACCATCCACACCGGTGGGAGACGCGCTGCAAGCGTTAATCTTTAAAGGCGAACTTTGTCCTTTAAATATTGAGTCGTTTTTAAGCTAGAGACATGTCAGGAACGTAGCTTTGTCTATAGCATATGCGAAATTATGAATCAAGTAACTTGCAAAGCAACAAGCGAGAAAAGTCGTCGCGTGTGCGTAACACGCTCTAATATTTATCAAGGACGTTGCATGGTGAATTTTGTCCTTGTGAAATTTCAAGTCGTAGCTGAGTTCCTGTAAAGCATTAGAACATCTTGCTTGGTATCGTTAATGTCATTGTATTCTTACAACTTCAGAAAGTGTTATATTCCTGGGGAGAATTGTACACTGTAATAGTATATTATTGATTAATACCATCCAAAACATCAAGGTATGATTTTGTGTCGCTAGGACCGACATATTTGTGTCATTGGTTCCTTGGGAACACTTCTGCAGCAAATTTAGTTTCTGGTCACTATCACGAAGAAACGTAATATTTCTTTGGATGAGCGTCGGACTCTCAGCATGCATCTAAATTAAAATTCCAGTGTTTAAATAAATGTGTGTTATACTTTCGGAAAACACTTAATGTATCCCAATGTCTCCCATGGCTCAATGTGATCCTTAGAAAGAGCTTCTCAAACTGCGATGCTTGAAGTACGCCGCTGTTCATCCTTAGAGTCGAGTCCAACGCCAGAGATGGGTTGGTGTGCGTGGAGTAAATAAAAAATTAGTCTCATCATTTATACGCTTAACTACTTCTTGTGATTAGTGTTCCTGCTGATGGAGCGTTTGAATATCGGCGCTCGAGTGCAATCATTTGAGAAGTTTTATTACGTGGTGTTGTTGTTTGATTTCAGCTGTTTACTGATACACATAAATATTACCTTCTGTATCGTTCCGTAAAAAACGATACTGCATATGGAGGATTTAAACAGTGTGTTAACATGTCATTGAGACAATGTTGGGACCTCAGTCTGGAGCTCTGGTACTATTTCTATTATCAAGGTATATATACAAATGAAGTGTACGTATTATCTTTTACCGATTCTTAGAACAAATATGCAGCAATTATAAAGAAATATAAAGCCTATTTACGGGTTCGTTCTTGTTGCTGATTCACTAAAAGTTTGATCAAGGAGTCCTCCTTACAATAATGTTTATCGACTTTCTACAGACATTCCATGGTTTATCTTGTATAGCGACTATATATACTTATACTGAGTCGAAAATATACTGGATCTACTGTTGTGTAACAGAGAAATTGTTCATGATGTAGACATCCTCCCAGGAATTAGCGACCACAAGATAGTTCCCTCACCTTTTCCTTGCCCAGGATACTGACAGGAAAGTCTATATGTACGATAATGGTAATTGTGAAGCTATAAGAAAAGGGCCGTCTGAATCTTTCGGGGATTTCGAGCGTTTCGCTTTAGAAAACGGTGTAGACGGTACATGGGAATTTTCTAAAATCGTTTGTTGGAATTAATAAACAAATATGTTCCCGTTCAACTAATACGTGCAAAAGCAATGAATGACAACTGCTGTAAAAAAAGGTGATAAAAAAGCGCAGACGTGAGTGTCAAAATTATAAACTACACCCGTGCATATCGGAAGCCGCAGAGCTCAAGAAACTCATTGTAACCTATAAGGAACCTATTACCACTGCAAAACAAGAGTATTTTGATAAACTGTTTGATGGCATGCGACTTGGGAAAAAGAATTCTGTAATTACCTAAAAAAGACACGACAGGAGAATATTTGAATAACAAATATAATAATCTTGGGGAAGTAATTAAAGAAAGTTCCAAAACGTCAAGCTGTTTTAATACATACTTACAGTCCCCTTTTGCCTCTAACGTCAGAACTCATTCTTACTCCCATCTCAACAAAAAAATTGTAAATCAAATTGCTCCTGTTGTCATCAGTGTAGAGGAGATAAAGAAGTGCCTAGATGATCTTGATGTTAAAAAGGTTGTAGGTCCGGATAGATTGTCGCCCAGAGTTTTAAAATTGAGCTCATTTGTTGTGTCTCGCTACTTTGAGGGTTATTTTTTGTGAATCCCTAGAACAAAGTGTGCTCCCGGGTCAGTGGAAGGTGACGTGCGTTACGCCAATCTATAAGCAGGGATCAAAACACAAAGTGGAGAATTATCGCCCCATCTCACCGAGCTGCATATGTTGCAATATTTTAGAGCATAATATTTATAGCAATGTTGTGAGGCATTTCAATACAAATAGTTATTTCTCTTCTATCCAACATGGTTTTAGAAAGGGCCTCTCATGCGCCACACAGCTCGTAGAGCTTTATAATGATTTGGTTTCAACGACTGAGGGGTAGGAGAAACACACACCATCTTTCTTGATTTGAGCAAGGTTTTCGATAAAGTGTCTCACCCTTTGCTGCTACACAAACAGAGCTCCCTTAGCCTTGATGGAAACGTATACCGTTGGATATAAAATTACCTCTCTGAGAGAAAGCAATCTGTCGTCGTAAACGGATCAAGCTCAGATTTTGTTGATGTGACTTCTGGCGTGCCGCAGGGGTCAGTGCTGGGACCTCTTTTATTTCTTTTGTTTATTAATGAAGTATCGTCGACCATTAACTCGTCGATAAAGCTGTTTGCAGACGATTGTGTTTTGTATTGCAGGGTTGACTGTTTTAGTGATTCGACTTTTTAACAGTTCGATCTGGATAGAATATCAGATTGGTACAGGATTTGGGAGTTAGGCATGAATGGGGATAAGTGTGTGAAGGTTATTTTTGGGAGAAAACGTAACCTTGTCCCATCGTGTTATTTTATTTATCATCATAAATTAAGTAGTAACATTGATGTTAAATATTTGGGGATTACCTTGTCAGGCACACTTTTTTTAAGTTCATGTCACTGAAACTGCTAAAAAGGCCAGCCGAACTTTAAAGTTTCTTATTCGAAATTTACGCGGTGCTCCACAGCAACTAAGGGAGACAGCCTACTGCTGTTTAGTTAGACCAAAACTGGAGTACGCATGTGTTTTGTGGGATCCGCACCAAAAGTACCTTGCAAATAAGTTAGAGAAACTTCAAAGCCGCGCGGTGACATTTGTAACAGGAAATTATAGTAGAAGCAATAGCGTAACAGAGATTAAAAATGTACTTGTTTGGGAAACTTAATTGTTAAGACGGAGAGATTTTTGATCGAGGTTCAAGCTCGCAATTTTTAACGATTCAACAGGTATTGATAAAAGCAAATACATAGAATTATCTAACTATATTTCAAAACTTGTCGATCATTCCAGAAAGTTAAGGAAATCTTCTGCGGAACAGATTATAAAAAGTTTTCATTTTTTCTACACACAATCACTCAGTAGAACCTATTGTTCGAGTCTTTTTTTATTAATGATGACGTGGGACAGTTTACCTCAGGAAAGGGTCTCGATTTTTAATGTTGTTGTTTATTTTTATCGTTTATCTATTCTCTTTCTTGGCAGCCAAGGCTGTATATCCAAGTGCTTTGTTTTTTAGTTCTTTATTGAGCGTATTAATTCATGGGCTGTACCTGCTATAATGCCGAAGTTTCGGCGCTGCAGGATTTCTTTAGCAAAAAAAATATAAAGAAAACGAATCCACTTTTTTGTTCACTATATAGCTTCTTGGCCAATTTTTTTAAACTTTCTAAAGAACTTAGTGTATACAAATTAGATAGAAATTGCATAGAAAACAGATTCTAACATCGTTTCTCTTCCATATAATAACACAAAGTACGTTTTTGGTGAGAAAAAAAAACATATTCCAAACAATAATTTTAATTTTTGTCATAATAAGTCCATGGAGACTTCACTTTCCACTTTCCGCTTGCACATGCACAGACATGAGACATTCACACGCCAATGAGCACTCATAACACTAGTAACTCAGCGGTGTTGACTGCTCCACCGCTATATATACCCTACATTTGAAAGGCATTCATTTGAATGAGGACCATCCTAGAAGATAAAAAAAAGAAAAAAAGGATAAAGTATGTTGCTTTTTTTTCCACTAATTTATGCTACATGTCTGTTATAAGGGTTGATGAACTGCGTCGCCAACTATAAAGCACTGCAGGAGGCAATAATTATTTGACACAGTGGAAAAAAGAAACGTCCCAAGGAGGCTCCAACTGGGAGTGATGTCGCTTCTCCGCACTGCACCTGATCATGCCATCGAGTCTAGTTCATAAAAATTGCATAGAAATATGTAGGTATAAGGTTTAAAAGCGCAAACAGACAGGGACAATAGAAAATAACACAAACGACAGGGACAAGGTGTAGCGCCTTGTCCCTGTCGTTTGTGATATTTTCTATTGTCCCTGTCTGTTTGCGCTTCTAACCCTTATACCTACCATGGACCAACTAGCCCAAACCAAAGTTTTAATGAGACATAGAAATATGTTCACAAGATGTCTCTTGTAACGTGGCAATACAAATTTTATAGCATTTCTATCACGTTTACTCGATTGACTTCGCTTGAACTTGAAAGGAAGTTTATAGAAATTGTGTGGGAAAGTGTTTTCAAAACAATTTCGAAAAATGTTTTGTAATAGGAAGAAGTCGGGACAAGCTGACCCGAGAGATAATGGAAGCTAAAAAAAGTAGCGCTTCTCGCTGAAAGCTGTGTTAGTAGTCCGTCCTTAACACCGTCTCAAAAAGAGCTCGAATTCTTATCCTGATAATTGCGGTGAGGAGCGAGAAGCATATTTAGAAGTGTTTCCTGTATTCGTGCTATTGTGCTGGTCATGGAGAGTGGGAGAGTCAACCGAATGACGAGAACAAAGAAGTAACACAATACAAAACCAGGTGTAAGACAGCGCGTGTGTTTGTTCTTTGTGTGTCGGTGTGTGTGATTGATCTTGCGCTGTTAGCCTTAAGATAAAAGTTAAAGGTAATCCCACCCGCATATTCAATATACAGGTCGCATTATTACCATATTATTTGCAATATTGTAGCTCCTGTGAAATCTCTCTGAAGAGCATGTACTTAGGGTAAAAGGCGAGGAAAATGAAGTACTTAGAGTTAAGCACAAAGAGAAATTCCAACCTACTTGTTAGTTAGCGGTGCGTCTGTCCCTTTCTAGCATTTGTGTGTTCGTGTTTATGTTTTAGCTGACTCTTATACTTAAACATTTGATAGTGGAGTTCCGTTCTTTGCTTTCATTTATGTTTTAAGGCACTGAGAGCAAACTTCTATATCGATATACGTGTGTGTCGTGGCTCACTTTTAATTAGCCATTATTAAAGTTTCGATATGAAGACTTCATAAAAGCGATCAAGATATGCTAGAAAGACTGGTTTATTTTATATCTAGGAAAATAATATTTATATTTTCTAATTTTTTAAATAGGTTACTCGTTTCATTGTTTTATATTGTAGGTTCCCGGTGAACCATTTGTGGATCACAATGAATTCATCTGGCGAACAGAGAGACTTGGTTAAATTTAGGTATCCTTATTATGCAGGTAAGTCGTTACTGATATTATTTTACAAACTCACACGTTTGTAAAGATAACGTGGTTTTTAGTCGCTTAAATCAGGAGACGTATTGCGCTGCACAGTGAATAATGATGCAATAAAACTCTGGTAGGGTCTAGTTCGATCATATCATTTAAAAGGATAAAAGCGCGAACTAAAACACGGGAAAAAAATAAAGGAAGATCCATTCATGCATTTCAGGAAATGCGTGAGTACGACCCTTGAGAAACTTCACAGACGTCCTGCTTTGGAAAACGCTAACGCTGACCTCTTCACTTTTCTGTTTTGCATTTCCCTTTTGCTTCCTCCATTGTTTGCTGCCTCTTTCTGGCTTCGTAACGGGGTCAGTGTTAGCGTTTCCCAAGGGGGACGTGTATGCCGTTTCCTAGGGGCCATGCTAACGCATTCCCGAAAGATCCACCTTCGGGAATGCGTTAGCATTCCCGAAGGTGGTTCCTTCTAAATCTAAATCTTCCTTTAACTTTTTTTCTTTTTCTTGCTGCCGTTTAGAATGTTTGTTTCGCGGCTGAACGGGTAGAAGAGGAGTGCAGACTGACATAAAAAAGATTGACACAAGGGAGCGATTGCCCGGCCGGTGAAAATGCGGCACGGGGCGCTTCGGCGCTGTTAGAACAGGCTCGTAATACAAATACGGGTGCCGGAACCCGTAGTGACGTCAGCACTCCCTCCGTACGGGCGGTGACGTAATTACGGTTTCCGTCACCCGTAGTCGAGAGTTGAAAATTTTTCAACTTTTTCCTTTCCGTGTCGTGACGTAGGTTCTCGTGTTTTCTTCGCGGCCAATCAGCGCGGCGCGCTTCCCTCCTCCGTCCTCCTGTGCCACCGGCGTTCAAGTGAGGGGCAAGGAGGGCGGAGGAGGAAGCGATACGCGTGGCCACGGGGCCGTGGCCGCAGGCCGTTCAAACCAAACCGAGAAGACTTAAATCCGTAACGGGGGCCGGAAGTGATTACGTCAGTACGGGATCCGGCTCCCGGATTCCGTATTCCGAATCTGTTTGAACCGGGGTGGCGCATATCATTGTCTGAAATGGGGAAGAGAAATTTCTCCTCGCGCATGCCCTTTACCTCTCAAAGGTTATATTTCCCCTCGCTTCAATTGGATCGGGCGCGACGAGGGTGTAAGATAGACAGGTGCGGGAAACGGCCCATAGAAGCCTACCGCAGCGCCGTGACCGGATTGCGTACTCGTCTGCTTGCGGGTACCCCCGATTTGCGACAGATGGCGCTGCGGCGAGAAGAAACAAATCGGAATCGGATTTGCATGGAACTCTATGAGAGAGTGCGCAAAATAAACCGAGAGCACGACAGTCCTCCATTGAAAATCCACGAGAAACCCATCTCCGTCAGTTTAGCCGGTCGCCACCGGTCGCCCACCCGGAGTGAGAATTCGCGGTGCTCCACATAGATGGCGCCACTGAAAAAGAAAAAACTGAGGGGGACACTATCCGGTCGCTCATTTGGCTCTTGTTTCCCCACCTGCCTATCTTACACCCTGGGCGCGACACGTGACAGCTACCTTCCCATGATCCACCGTGACTGGATGGTCTGCCATAAACCGACGCCATCTTTCTGCAAGGCGCGGCGGTGCTCACACCTCGGCCGTAGATTTTTTTTTTTTATTTATGACGATTTTGGCGGCAACGCGATGTCATTATGCTACGCTGTGGATTATGCAAATAGCGTTGCGAAAGGGAAAAAGCTTTTGCCGTCCCGACGGGAAATGGAAATCTTCAGTGGCTAAGACGGTGGCTCCACCGGATCGGTCGGAGAAGTGTCGACTGTTTCCGAGGTAGAGTTTGCGAGATAAATCATTGTAAAACTCTGGATCGTATTACCTGTCTCTTTCGGTCTCGCCGATGAAGATCGCCTATACAGTCATGAGACGAGAACAGTATGATCTATGACGCCACTCTGAACAAAAAGGTCGTTTTGCTATGCTTGGGATTCTTTTGTTTTGTTTTTGTTGAAGAGGTTGTAGTGAGAAATGTGCAGTAGTTATATTGTCGCGGATGTCTTTGTAGTTGAACAGCAGTGTTTCTTGAAAAGACGACTTGTCCAGATGGTGACCAATGTGCAATATTGTGCCTTGTAGCAATAAACATTTCGTTGTCTTCATCTTTGTATGTGATTTGTCCTGCGTAAATGCTAAAATATCATTTATTGGAAAAAAATGTTCTTGTATTTTGAAGGCTTTGCTGGAGGATATCTCTGTACTCATTTAACTCAAGCGGTAAGGTACGCCCGCGGGTGTGCGGCGTCTTATACGCTATGCGAGTGAACTCAAAGCCGGCGTACCTTGGGCCTGAGAACGTCCAAACAATATCTCGAACCACAGTAAGGATGAAAAAGGGTCTCACTAAGCTTATATATAAGGATAAATGAGGAACGCGCCGGTAAAGCAACCAAACACGCGCTATGCTTTCTTTTTCTTATTTTTAACTGAGGGGTGTATTTGATCGGTGTAACAAATGAGTGCATTTGCTGGGTAGCTAAATGTTTGAGGCGCGTAAATCGAAGACATCGCATATTCCTCCGTGCGGATGTGCACAGCTGCAGGTTGTATTCTACGTTTATAAAATGTGTACGAAGTAAACCAAACTGTGGGTTTGGCAAAACGATTGATAATGCTAAAAATTACCGAAAACGTCCTGGTTTGCACGCGTTGTGGTGCCTTCTTTTGCCTAACTCAAGTGTCTGCCGAGTCTGAAAATGCACTTCGTTTAAGATACTAGAAAGTTTTAGTAGAGCGTACGCTAATGATTGTGAGCCTTGCGGGTCCGTGCTCAATTCATGCTCAAAGCAACGGCACATGCTCCCGCTAGCAGCGCAGTCTTTACATACGAAACTCAATTTGCATGCAGGGAGCGGTGCATTCTATCGTGTGCCTACTTTCAGCTCCTGCTTCAATAAACGGGTAATCGGGTAATCGCCAGATATGTTTGCAGTGAATGCCGATGTCGCAAAATACTCAAGACTACTTTTGCATTTTTTTTTATCGTCTGCGTTCAACGGAATATACCCTTTTCAAAAGTCAGAGTCACCTTGTGGCAGTCTCAAAAGCTCCAATATCGCCGCTCTAATGGCGGTGATAGGAGATCATGTCAGCTAAATCAAGCACCCTCGATTTCGTCAATCGAAGGTGACGTAAAAGCGACCAACATCTTTTCCCCTTTTTGCTTTATGCTTTTGAAGATGTTCGCTTTTTCTGGTGTGGAGCAGCTGTGTAGTGCCGCCATTAGAGCGTCAGGTTTGGCTCTGCACAGGGTGGGTAGACTGACTTTCGGAAAGGGTCTATTGCAGAAAGCTGAGTCTTTTCACCCGAGCGATTGAAACTCTGCTCGCGTTATTGCATTTATCGACCGAGACGTCTTTCTGCGGTTTACAACTCCGATAAAGGTGCGCAAACCCTTGTTTCTTCACGTTTAAAATCAAAACAGCCTTCATATTTAAAAAAAAAATGAATTCTCTAGTCCGCCGTATGCGATAGCAAACAAGTACGGCCCGGCGCCAAGGCGTGCGCCTGGCCGTACTTGTGGGCCTCGAACAAACATGGCGGCGAGGGGGTTGGCGCGGAAGGAGGGCAAGGAGGGTTACCTTCAATGAAAAGAAGAAAAACACGGGGAGAGGAGGAATTGCGCTACCTTTCAGTATAGTGCCACGACTCGTGTTGTGTCTAGTGTACTACCGGCGGCATCGGTTCATCGACGCCCCTGTTACGCGCAAAGCATGAGTGCGCATATTTCGTTTTGCGCGCTTATCGAGACGCCGTTCACGGTGGGCTCTAGAAAGTTCGACGGGCTGATAAAAATATAGGGGCCGGGCGACGATCAGAGATTCGTCTCGTCGCCGACCATCGCCCACTAGTTCTTCCATGAATCGAGCCGACGCCATCAGCTTTGAAGCCGTGCCAAACGGTACCCCTAAACTCCTTTCTCCAAGTGAAGTTGCGATCTGATGGCTCTCAGCTTTGAAGCCGCGCGAAAAGCCGTAGCCAAACGGTACCTAGTTTCCCCGCTCCCAATGGAGCGCAGTGAAGGCGAAATCGTATGGATCTCGGATTCACTGCCAATGGTTGGTGGTGGTTAGCGTTGTGAGTAAGATGGGGGCTGGCGCGCGTCATAGTTTCAAGGAACAAGGCTGCCACTGGCCACTACGCGATAGTTTCAACGACCGCCACCCCATGGTGCTGCGTGTCCGTGCCGCCAGCGCGCCGGTAAAACGAAGCGTCTGGCCGCCGTTCAAGGCAGCGGCTCCACAGCCGAATTCAGCGCGGCGAGGAGAGCTCGCGCTCGGCCGTCCGCGCCACTACGCCGCAGACAAACTAAGGGAGCGGAAAAACGACATCCATGCTTTCGCATTAAAACTCACAAGAAGTGCTTAGGTGTGCCTCGAGCCTTTTCGGAGGGCACAAGTTCGCGTAAATAAAACTACCTTTCAACTGCGTTATTTCAAGTTGCCTATGCGGCCTCGCCTCGTGACAGCTGGTGAAGTGCGGGGAAAGGCACTGTCCATGCGCTGCACCCCTCCTGGAAGCCGCGACACCAGCCCAGGCCGTACTCCTGCCATCGAGACCACTCCGGCTCACCGAGGCAGCCGCCGTCAGCAAGGCTCGGTCCCGGAGTTCGGACGCATCCCGCACCCAACTAGAACGAGGGACATGTCAGCGGACAGCACCATGCCGGCTCCCGAAATACCAGCGGCATTTGTGCTACAGCAACTGAAGGAGCCTCCTATCTTAAGAGGGTCGTCATGCGAAGATCCGGAAGACTGGTTGGAAGCGTTTGAACATGTCGCACAGTTCGGACAGACGGGACAACGATGCCAAGTTACGGCATGCCTTCTCGCTTAAAGAAGGAGCACGTACCTACGTTGCTTGATAACCGTGAGAGCTCCTTTGCGACCAGGGAAGCCTTCAAGTCCCAGCTGCTTCAAGCATTCACCACAGTTCTGCAAAGAGAACATGCGAAGCCACTGCTTCAAGTACGGGTACAACACTCTAATGAGCGAGTTATCGCCTTCGTCGAGGAGATAAGATCGTTTCGACGCGCCGACCCTAACATGTTTGAAGACAAGAAGTTGGGATATTTAATAATGGGCGTAAAGAAAATCGTAACCCTCGACGTTCACCGAGCAGAAGGTGAACGTCGAGGGTTACGATTCGCGGCCACACGTTCCTCACGACGTTGGTCATCCTGGAGCAGTATTCGCGCGACATCATTCTGGGCATGGACTTCCTGACGGCCTACGGTGTTATGATTGACCTTCCCTCCCAGTCTGTCAGTTTTTACACTTAGCATGCCTTACCGCCGTCCGAGAGTCATGAACGTTGCGCCAAACTCAGTCTCCTCGAGGACCACGTAACCCTTCCTCTGTATTCCAGTAGGATGATCTCCGTCAGCGTCGAGTCGTCCAGCGACTTCGAGGGAGTCGCCGAGAGCAACCGAAGTCTACTCCTTGACAAAGGCATTTCCTTGGCCCGAGGCGTCGTTCAGCTTCTAAAAGGGCAGGCAGACATCCTGCTGAGAAACTTCGCTCCAGACTGTCAGCACCTGAACACGGGTACAGCAATGGCTTTCCTCGAGGATATTGCAGAAGCCAGTGATCCCCCAGCCTTGTGGTCTAGTCACCGAAAATTCCGAATACCGAAATGCGGACAATTCCTTCGGCTTCAACCCCGCGTTTCCACAACGGCAGCGAGACACGCTCAGAAGCTTGTTCACTCGCTACGAAGACTGCTTTTCCTCGTCATCCAAGGTTGGGCAGACGCCTCTCGTGAAGCATCGCATTGTAACGGAAGAGGGAACCCGGCCCACGCGCCAGTCGCCGTACCGAGTGCTACCGAAAGAACGCGACTCAGTCCGACAACAGGTAAGCGAGATTCTGGATGACGGGATTATACAGCCATCCAAGAGTCCCTGGGCGTCTTCGGTAGTACTTGTGAAGAAGAAAATGGCACATTAAAGATCTGTGTCAACTATCGCCGACTGAACAAGATCACAAAGAAGGACGTTTACCCCCTACCGCGGATCCACAACACCTTAGACCGCCTTTGTCACGCGAAATACTTCTCGTCCATGGACCTGGAATCCGGCAATTGGCGAATTGACGTTGACGCGAGGCTATACGAACTCTATATGAGTTCAAAGTCATCTCGTTTGGGCCGTGCTCCGCACCAGCTTCGTTTTAACGCGTTACTGACGCCGTGCTTTGCAGGCCTCAAATGACAGTCCTATCTTGTGTACCTAGATGACGTGGTCTTGTTAGGCCCAAACTTCGAAGAACACCTCCACAGATTAAAGACGGTATACGAAGCAAGGTTAAAGACTGTACTCGAGGCAATCAAATCAAATCTTTAAGGTTGACTCTCAAACCGGAAAAATACCACTTCGCCTACGAGGATCTACTTTTTGGGGGCGACGTAATGAACAGGAAATGCGTTCCTTCTCGCAGAACCGGAAAAAACTGCTGCTGTCACCTAATTGCTCAGCCAACCGACAAAAAAGCCGTGCGCCGATTCTTTGGGCTATGCGCTTAGTACATACGGTTCGTCGAAAGCTTCTCACGGATAGCAGAGCCCTTTACGCGGCTGAAGAAGGACACCACAGATTTTGTCTGGAACCAAGAGCAAGAAGCCACGTTTCGAGAGCTTCAACAGCGCTTTCAACGTTCACCCGTGCTCGCACACTTTGACGAAGATGTCGACACCGAAATACACACAGACGCCAGCAACGTCGGCTTGGGTGTCATACTGATCCAGAAGCACGGCAACTGAGAAAGGGTCATCACTTACGCCAGTCGCACCTTGACGAAGACAGAAGTAAACTACTCGACACCGGGGAAGGAGTGCCTTGCAATTGTGTGGACAACTTCGAAGTTTCGCCCCTACCTCTACAGCAGGCCGTTTAGGGTAGTAACTGACCATCACGCTCTTTGCTGGCTTGCTGGTTTGAAAGATCCGTCCGGTCGCCTCGCAAGGTTGAGCCTCCGTCTTCCAGAGTTTGATATTACCGTCGCCTACATGACCGGACGAAATCACTCCGACGCTGACTGCCTCTCGCGCTTCCGTGAACACCCCCAGCAACGGAGGCAGACGATGAGGAGGCTTTCCTCGGCGCACTCAATGCAACCGACTTCGCCGACCAGCAACGCGCAGACACTGAGCTACGCGACCTTATCAATTACCTAGAAGGCCGAGGCAGCGAAGTTCTCAGGAACTTCACACGCGGTCTTCCGGCGTTTTGCTTACACAATGGTGTCCTAGTTAAAAAGTACGAAGTACCTCCTCGTCGTTCCTTCAGAACTGTGCAGTGAAATTCTGGAAGCATGTCACGACGTCCCAACGTCGGGACATCTGGGGCAGGCGCGCACTCTTGCGAAGCCCCGAGCAAGGTACTACTGGCCATGGCTTGTGTCGGATGCTGCAAGCTACATGCGCGCCTGTCGAGAGTGCCAGCGCCGTAAAATGCTCCCATCGAAGCCAGCGGGCCTTCTTAAGCCGGTCGAGCCACCCTCCAGGCCGTTCGAACAAGTTGGAATGGACCTGCTAGGACCTTTCCCTACATCGGCGCCTGGCAAGAAGTGGATGATTGCGCAACGGACTACCTTATCCGCTTCGCCAAAACCAACGCCCTGCCCAGTGGCACTGCCATGAAGGTAGCACATTTTTACAGCGAAGCTGTTTATGGCTAGGGTTTCGTGGATTTTTCGTGTGCAGTGACATAGCTACTAACAAAACCTGGGAGACCACCACGAGAAGCGGCCGCCGAAATTAAAAAGTTGGAGCGGCAGACAACGGATGAGAGGAGAGATACGTGACTGCCGTCTTACTGCGGTGAGACGCCGAAACACACTTCTCCCGAGCGAACAAGTGCGTTTCGGGTCCTCGCCGCTGCAAAAGCTGTGCGCTGACGTCCAGGTTCCCCGAGATGCTCTTTGATGCTCTACGCTACCAGATGCTCGCGATCCAAATCTGAGACCGGGCACTCTATCGCTCCGTCGTCGAACTGCCAGGCTTGTGAGGATAGAGGAGGCTATGGCAGTGACCAAAAACTCTACGCTCGCACCGCCGCACGCGCCGCACGCGCACGCCTTCCCCGTATAAAAGATGCGAAGTAAATAACCAAAACAAAGCGTAGACGAACGCGCGTACAAGACGCCATTTGTCTTACGCTTTTGCTTTAGAACAGTTACTGCTGCAGACGCCGGCACTGTGCGGCTCGTGGAACACCATTGCATGCATTCTCCTTGATGCTTGGGTAATTTAGCAAGAGGTCTATTCAGTAGATTATAGTTATCAGTACGCGCCATTTTCAAGATCAGTAGACTCTCAAGTAGATAATAAAGGTTTCTCAAAGATTTGCCACTGTGCAACCCGCGTCGGCCATGTCTACGCTCGCACCGCCCTCTCTTTGTCGTCGTTCCAAGCGCCTGCGTGCCTAGTTCTTTTTCCTTGCGCTCTCCCTAGGTGGAGGTCCCGTCGCGCGTGTCTAGTTACCTCCGGCTCCTCGGGGCAGGTCTGTGTCGTGTGCTAAAGAGCTTCGCTGGTCATCCACCTGCACAGAGTGGAATGGCGCATTATTTTTTTCGTTCATGATATAATTCTCCGCCACGGCGCACCGTTTTTACAGCTGAACTGAGGCAACATATTCTGCACTACAACGACACGAGCCAGCACAGAACGACAGCTTACCACCCTCAGACAACTGGCCTGACGGAGCGCCTCAAAAAGACGCTCACGGACATGCTGTGAATCTATGTGGACGTGCAACACAAGACGTGGGACGACATCTTGCTGTGCGTAACGTTCGCGTATAACACGGCTGTCCAAGAAACTACGCAGACGACTCCGTTTCATGTTGTCTATGGCCGACAGCCCCTTACCATGCCCGCCACAATGTTACCGGATACGTCGAAGACGACGACTTGAACAGCGACCTGGGCCGGCTTGCTAGAACAGTGTCTCAGCTGAGACTGGGTGAAAGAGAGCACTGCAAAGGCTGGGACGCGCGAGCGTCTTGAGACACGGTTTGAGTCCCGCTGAGCTCGTGCGCTGGCTGGCGGTGCTCTCTTTCCCCCAGTCTCAGCTGAGACGCTGTTTCTAACAAGCCTGCTCTGGACACCTTCTTACAATGCGCAGAAGAGGCGCGCCAGCTCGCTCGTATCCGGATAAAAGATCGCAGCGACTCGACGCTAGACGCTACAATCTACGACTGCGCGACGGGGCCTGCCGTCTCAGTGGCCGCCAGGGGGCCACTGAGACGGCAGGTGGACGCTTTGTCTCCGTGAAATACTTTGTGTGTCTGTCGGCGCGTGCTCCCTCCGTGTACATCTTCTAACTGCAGAAGCTCCCGAGTGCCTGCGGATCAATCTACGGTACGTGGCTTGTTGGACTGACGCTTGCCCGTTCTTCTACGGCTCGCCGCTCAAGCTGGCCGGGTTAGGCCTAGTGCTGCCGGCTCGTTGAGCACCGACATCGGCGTGTTGCCAGTGTAGTTGCGCTGGCCTTCAAGAGAGGGCGGGACGTGCACCGACATCGGCGTGTTGCCGGTGTAGTTGCGCTGGCCTTCAAGAGAGGGCGGGACGTGCTGCCTACGCGCTCGTGCTCGTGCCCCTGCGTGCCCTCAGGGCTGACCGATGCTCCCTGTTTCTCCGGCGGTCCCCCGCGACGGTGTTCCCCCGTGAGAGTCCCTACGACCGCCTTCCCCGTGACGGTAGCTGAAAAGACCCCGGCGCTCGACACCGCAGCTGACCGGCCACGGGCGGCCTCTGGTGCTTGCCTCGGTGGGCCAGCTTTCTCGTCGGCGGGCCAGTGCTACACCAGAAAATTCAAGACTCCAGGGGACCCAGCCGGCGTGGGCACTGTTCTCGGCCATCGAGTGCAGACGGGCAAGCCGAAAGCATCCGTCGGGGTGATCATCTCTCAGCGGCGGCGAGCTAAAAATCACGTGAAAGTTCTTTTCCCCTTTCCTGTTAGTGCCTAGCCCTCGGGACCTGTGGGATGTCTGGTACGTGTTCTACGTGTGGTTCACCCATTATGAAGGAGGAGGAGGGGTGTTTTGAATGTACGGGGTGTGCAGGCACGTACCATTTCGGGAAATGTGCTGGCATTACTGAGAAATCTTATAAGGCAAAAAAGGCAGCCGCCAGAAAGACCTGGCGGTGTCCGGCGTGCAGCCGTCGTCCCTCACGTGCTGGCTGCGGTGGGGAGGGCCAGGATGACCCTGGCATAGCGCATGTCCTAGCGTCCATCAATGAGAAGCTGGAATGTCTGCCCTTCCTTAGCGCAAAAGTAGAGAGCATGGAACTTTCCGTCCAAGTAATGTCCGAACAATATGATGAGGTACTAAAAAAGATGAGAGAACAGGAAAACGAGATCAAGGTCCTTAAAAAGAGGGTAAATGAGCTGGAGAATGACCGAGGGGGTGATGAAACCGCTCAACTGAAAAGGGAGTTGAACAGGTTGGAGCAATACGGGCGAGCCAATAATCTCGAGGTGCACGGACTAGTTGAAACCCTGAATGAAGACCTGCTCGATAAGCTCAACACGATCGCGGATCGGATCGACGTGCCGAGACTCACGACTGAGAGCGTAGAAGCCGTCCACCGCGTTCAAACTAAATCAAAAAAGACCCCAATGGTGATTGTCCGTTTCGTTAACCGAAGTGAACGCAACAGGTGGCTGCAGAACAAGCTCAAGCTGAGGCGCGGTGCAGCTGCAGATAACATCTATCTGCAGGAGAATTTAACCGCCTCCAATAGAAAGTTATTTTATGACGTCCGGACGAAGGCTAGAAACCTTGACTACAGGTTCGTTTGGCACAGGGAGGGATACTCGTACGTCAGGAAACGGGAGGGCGATCCGGTCATTCGAGTTGAGCACGATCAGGACCTATCAAAGCTAACTTGAATTGCCGTATGTGTGCGTTGGTTTTGTGGCTTTTTGTTTCTTTTGTGATGGCCGACATTGCCTTCGTACTCCCGCAAAACTTGAAGGGTCACCTGGGTAGGGAGTATGCGTCAAGCACGACGTGCTTTCATTTGAATGTGCAATCGGCAAAAATAAGACTGATGATCTCGAGATGCTTTTCGATCAATTTGATTTCTCATTTGACGTTATAATGCTTTCGGAAACGTGGTATACGGATGAAGTGAATGTTCTTAAACTGCCGTTGTATCGCTCTTTTTGCGTCAATCGGACTTCTAGACGTGGTGGTGGCTTGTCGATCCTGACAAAAGATTATCAGTGTGAATTGGTTAGCGACTACAGCCGTATTACTCCTGATTATGAAGTACTATGCATACGTAACAATTCGAAAATCTTTGTCGTTATGTACCGACCGCCGAAGGGTAACTTGGAGGTGTTTTTTGATTTTTTTGAATCGTTTTTGGAGTTTGTCAATGAGGAAAAATGCACAGTTGTCTGCGGTGGTGACTTTAACATTGATATGACTGTAGACACGGTTGCTAAAAAAACATTTGACTTGTTGATTTCTTCTGGTGGTTGTACAAATGTTGTCACCAGACCCACGCGTGTTACCTGCCAGTCACAAACGCTGATTGATTTGTTTATTTCAAATTGCTCGTCCGAGTGTATGAAAGCTGGTGTCATTGGCTGTGACTTGAGTGACCATCTCCCAATATTCATCGCTGTAAAAAGCATTCCTAGAGGCATCAGTAAAACCCAGCGAACAATGATCCAAAAAATATCCCCTGACCAACTTGACCGTTTTCGGTCTGCCGTTTCAAACGTAAACTGGAGTGGGGTACTGCAGGAAGATACGGCCGACGGGGCGTACAATGCCTTTATGGAGCTGTTTGTGGAACTTTATAACAGATATTTCCCATTTAAGTCAATAAAAATATCAAAACGCATAAGGAAACCGTGGGTAACGCATGACCTGCTGTGCAAAATTCGTATTAAAAATAGCTTATTTAGTCAGTTTGCCAAATCTCGAGACCTGGATGACCTCAAGCGATTTAAAATATACCGTAATATTTTAAACAAAGAGCTAAAGCGTGCAAGAGAACGTTATTACTCCGATGTTTTCACGGCAGCACAGGGGCGTACGGACATCATGTGGAGACAGCTAAACTCTCTTTTAAATCGAAAACGTCCGTCCAGCTCACCTGAAAAGATTGTAAACAATGGTATTGAGCTTTCTGGCTGTTCCTTAGCAAATGCCTTTAACGAGCATTTCATCAATGTTACGGCCACTGTTGATATTTTAAACTCTTCAGCCTTTACTGATACAAGAAACAACGATTCAATATTTTTAGAACCCGTGGTCGAGCCAGAGGTAAGATCAGTGCTTTTACAGCTAAAAAATAGCGCAAGTTGTGACGCGGACGGTATCCAGGTAAGACCTGTAAAGTACGTTGTTGACATGATAGCTCCGGCCCTATCTCATATTTTTAACCTTTGCTTGGCTACAAGCGTATTCCCGAAGCGAATGCAAATAGCTAAGGTGTTAGCCTTGCATAAAAAGGGTAGTGTAAACGAGTTGGGGAACTACCGACCTATTTCGATACTACCAGTTTTCTCTAAGGTTCTGGAAAAAGTACTATACAACCGATTAATGAAGTTCTCAAATAAGTATAACATCATAAACACCTCCCAATATGGTTTTATGAAACACAAATCCACTGAGACTGCCTTATTGGATGCGAAGGAGCTCATCTCACAAAATTTTGAAGAGAAGAAACTGGTTCTTGGTCTGTTTATTGATTTTTCCAAGGCCTTTGACTGTCTCAATCACCAAATCCTTCTAACAAAATTAGATACTTACGGTTTTCGTGGGCATGCTTTGCGGTTACTAAAATCTTATCTCGAGCATCGATCTCAGTACGTCTTTATGAATGGATACTCGTCTCTTGCAAAACCCATCCTCTCCGGTGTACCGCAGGGTAGCATACTGGGTCCATTTCTTTTCAACATATACGTAAATGATATCATCAACATATATTCTGAAGCTAAGTTTGTAAATTATGCAGATGATACGAGCATATTTTTTTCTGGGGAAAATGCCGACGTATTAATTGACAAAGCTAACGTGATGCTTGGCAGGCTGAATATGTGGAGCCGTTCTAACTTACTCCAAATAAACGTTGGAAAATCTGAAGCTGTTCTCTTTCGTCCCAAAAATAAAGTAATTAGTATTACGAAAGACCTTACCATAAACTCAACCAAGATAGAAATTGTAAACTCTTTCAAGATTCTTGGTATTATTTTCACCAATAATATGTCTTGGGATAATCATATTAACTACCTGAACACAAAACTCTCCCAAATTGTCGGTATGTTAAACCGTCATCGTCATATTGTACCAATGAGCGTTAAGTTAATGATTTATAATTCGTTGTTCTACTCGCATCTCAATTACTGTCACTTAGTTTGGGGCACAACCACCCCAACGAATCTGGATAAGATACTTCTGTTACAAAAAAAGGCTGTTAGGGCTATAGGCAATATGCCATTCCAGTCCCATACGTCTGATCTTTTTAAAAAACTCGGTGTCATCCGCATACACAGTTTGTATGATTACAGACTTAGTGCAAGTTTAAAAATAGAACTAAGCAGGAATACAAACTTTCTAATGAACCTTGGGAACGTCTCAAGAAATACCACTGTCTATCCTACGCGCGGCGCCGAGTGTTGGGGTGTGGTCACGCCAAGGACAAATTATGGCACACAAATGCTAAGATACAGGATACCCACTTTACTAAATCAGTACGAATCTAGAAATTTGAATTTGAATAACTTGCCATTTAAAACAATTCGATCATTGTTCTCGTCAGACGGTCATGGCTGTTAGTTGCATTCATGGTCCTTGTATTTGACTATTGCTTCCTTTGTCACGGTGACCTTCGTGTATTTCTTATCGTGTAGTGTTTTCCTTTTGTTCTGAAAGTTTTTCCTTTTTTATATAGACGCCTCAAGTTGCGTGTGCATTGTTTCCTTTTTTTTTTTTCTCGTCAGGCTGTGACGGTAATGAAAAGATGACATGCATATAAAACTTTTTTTTTAGATTATTATACCAGTTTCGATTACCATGTTTTTCCTTTTACTTTGTGTATCTAGACGAGTGTTGTTACTTTTCTATTATTTGTTTTTATTATCTTTATTTTCTTTTACGCCTATGCCCCCTGGCGGCACCTGTAGGGTGACCGGGACCTGTCAAGCTGACTGCTCAGCTTTTTCCCTTGTCACCCCCATTGTCGCAATGGAAATAAAACTTATTATTAT
>JAZHYW010008552.1:0-11584 GCA_037355805.1 Ixodes ricinus | reverse complement strand
CAACACATTCTTTACAGAGCAGTCTCCGTGCAACGCGACCCGCTAACAAGTGCCAACCAGCGTCGCTCGGAAAGATTCGTCTCATATCCCATTCTCACCCCAACTCGGCAAGCAGCGAAAGCTACCACCCGGCGAGCCAACTGCAGCATCGGAGAGGAGTTCGCGACAGCGTATCGTTGGAGTGCACTCCCCTCACAGAAATCTGCTACGTGCTCTGCTCTGTCACTGATTGGCTCGACGCACGACACGAGTAAGCGGTGTCGAGGTGTGCTCAAGTGCACCGTGCTCGCCCGTAGCTGCATACGACGAGAGAACACACTGGCACACTGGCGTCATCCATTATGTGGTCCTGGTACACTTCCAGCCTGTGTACTGTAATATCCCGAAATATAGCCCGCCTCCTACTTTTAGCTCTAATTTGCTATTTTTTTTTTCTTGAAACACAGAAAGATAGCTTACTTCTTAGTAATTGCGGGGCTTTGGCTAATGGTGACCTCAACAAAATGGAGTTACTTAGCCACGGAGGGAGATAAGCGAACATTGCTGACCGGAAAGGACAGTTGTCTTTGGTTCACCGCCCCTTCCTGCGATCCACAAGTTTCGAAGGATCACATAATCAAAAACTAACATTTTTACAAATTTTTTTTTTTTAAAGCACATTGAAAGTTAGTTTATTCATAATTTAATCTGATTTGCTATAGATTTTAGGTGGGCTATCTCTCGGGATATACTGGTATGTATATTTTTTAATAATTTTTTATGCACCTTTATATCTCCGTCGGCTCGATATAATTCGGACAATGTTACGGGCAACCATTTCTGATACATGGTGCAGTTATATGATCTCGCAAATACCGAGAAAGCCATGCCTCGGGGCGAAGGGAAAAGGGCGAGCCAGCAGACGCAAGACCTTCGGTCTAGTTGTCCGTGGGTCGGAAGCGTTCCACGGTGACCCGACGAGATGCCACCGGCGTGCTCTTGTCGTGAGCGCTAACGAGCGAGTGTGGCACGCTCAAACGCCAGTCTGCAAACCGACCCGAACTCGCCGGAACCCACCCCGGACCTCGGTGCGCCACTGGGCAAACTCAAACCCCGTGACAGAGGAACTCCTCCCTTTCAGCCCATGTGAGTCACTGCGTGAGCGTCGAGCTCGGATCGCTCGCGGAACGACATCCGGCACCGGGAGCAGAGGTGGGGCCTGTCGCCCCTCATGGCGCCGGCAGTGGACCACCAGGTGCGAGCTGGCAGTAAACGTCATCGGGCACAGCTTGCACTTGTAGGGCCGGTCGCCCGTGTGGATCCGTTCGTGAATCACCCAGTCCGCCTTGGTGGTGAACGCCTTGGGGCAGTAGTTGCACTTGAAAGGTTTCTCGCCCGAGTGGTACTTGAGGTGCGTCATTAGGTTGCCCCGCTGGGTGAAGGCCTTGGGGCACAGGTGGCACTGGTGCGGCCGTTCGCCCGAGTGGATGCGCTGGTGGCGGACCATCAGGCTCTTGTCCTTGGTCTTGTACTTGCACAGGGTGCACCGGACTGCAGCGTCCTCGGTGCGAGCCTCCGCAAAAAGGGCACGTGTTGCGGGACTGCGGGAAAGAAGATGCGTCGCTCGGTGGGTTGCGGAACGCTGCGACTCGAGTTCGAAAGTGTCCGTTCTTGGACCAAGCGTTCGGCCGGTGCTGCGCAAATTTTGTACGCACCTCGAAGAACGGTGCGGCGGGGGTGGGGACATTGCTGGCCATTGAAAAATACACAGAGGTCATTTTCTTCTCCTCGACTATCTCACGTAGAAAGTGCAGATCCCAAGTAGCACGTGTCGCAAAATGTTTCTCGCGAGTATGCAGCCCAGTAACTATGCTTCAACTAAAGTTCAGACTGCACTGCCTGTGCTAATGATCCGTTATATCGAAACATCCGATTTTTGCAAGGTTGCTTTGGAAACATAAAAAGCTATACTCGTTTTTACCTCAAGAACCTTGTTTAACTCCTTGCAGAGTGTTACTAATTTCTCCTTTTACTTAGAGAATTAAGATACATGCAGTGCACATTTATTAAGATCAGTGTTTTGTTTATATAACCAAAATGCACACTTTTTGAATGACAAAACAAACTATGTGCAAAACATGCTTTCTCTTCTTGAGATGCTACCAAGTGTAGGGCCTTTCGAAGCATAACAGGCTATCTAAACTCTGTCTCTTCTGTCCTTATGAATATACAGACTACCAACAAAACCCTGTCTTCTGCTGCTACATCGCACACACTTCCAATACACATTTGATCAAACTCATCTCTACCGTTTCCTCGAGCTAGGCGCAAGCTGGTTCTAGTCTGGTATACTAGCGCAACTCAAGAATGAACATACACATATTTTTCAACTCTATCACAAAGTTTCCGCTTTGGCAACCTCAGCTGCGTGCTTCACAACGGACATGTCAGTTACAATAGGTGCAAAGGGCCCTTCTGAGCACACAAATGCTGCAAAAGAGCTCTAGAATCTTCACACAAGGTGTATATAATAGTCACAAACACTGCAGAGCAAGCTCCCTTAACGTCCTCTGTTATTGCAGCTAATCCCCTCGACTGTGGAACTCCTGTCATACTTGGGTTGTAGGGTCTGACGGAACACACCTATCGTGGTAAATTGACATGTCACACAGCTGAATAAAACGGACATAAAGACTTCAATTAAAGCGATGGGACGGTGTAATCTCGGCTGTTCGCAGTCCACTTCTAGTTCTAAACGAGTTAGGTGGGTGGTCAACAGCAGCTTCTCAGGGTTCCAACGAGGAAGACTGTTACCGGCAGACTTTCTTCCGCAGTGTAGCAAGGCGCCTGCAAGGCAAATTGCCTACTTTTAAGACTTGAGCCCACAATGCAAAAAAATGTACCAAATTACAAAAAAAAAAGAAAAGATATATATATATATATATGATATAGATATATATATATGTATACATATATATATACATATTTTTAGTAAAGGGCATTATTGATGTTAATTTTTATATACATAGCAACAATTTTCGAGGCAAGCACTATAAAAGCTAAAGTTTGTTTTGTCATCCTATGGAAACTGCAACTCCTAAAGTAAAACAATTTATACTGGGAGGTTGAAGCACACTAGGTGGCTTCTGCGGCAACACATGCAACATATAAAAATAGGCTGTAGGTAAGTTGCAGTTGGCCTTTGCTCACTCTGGCTCCTACATTCCCTACCTTGCTCCTAGGGTTACAACGTAACAATGCGCCTTGAGACTGCAGATCCTGTCTGCCGTGCTGGCAGCTCGTGGAAGTCTTGGACAAGCCAGAAGAGTAGTAGCACAGCTGCCCAGCATTTTTCTCTGAAAAGGTGGCCATGGCTGGACAAGCGAAACTGCTAAGGGTTAGTCTGTTGGTCGGTGTCCCAAATAAGATATGACTAGGGTTCCGTGTATTCGGAGTTTATTTTTAGTCAAATTCGGAAGGCGTTTTTCGTAGCTTATTTTTTGCCAAAAATTCAGAGTTTATCGGAGTTTATTTTTGTACGATTCCCGATTCTCCGAAATTCAGAGTTTCGCAGTGTTTCGTATTAAAAATAAATAAATAATATCCAAGTGTAAGCATAAGCTGGAAAAAAAAAGAAAAAAAGGAAAGCGATTGTATCAATTAATATTTTCTTCAGCTGTATTTGGTGTTGGTGCCATTACTACTGGAAATACTAATTTGTCCTACGACAAAGTTGCACACAAGTGTTGCTTCGATAAATGTCGATACCTTAAAATCAATAAACTCCTGGAGGTAGTTGCCAGGAAGCTTGTATTCATTCTATATTATTCCATCAACCTACTTTGCGGCCGCGCGAGGCAGAGTGGTAAAGGATGTAATAGAGAAGTTTCAACTGTCCCTCTTCCCCACTTTATGCAATCTCTATGGTCCATAGCTTTCACTGTTACAAAAACACAACCTCTCCTTCCTCTAAAGCACAAATAGTATGACCCAAACTGGAAACATAAACAGTGACTTTTGTCGTGACTCGAAAGTACAATGACCTGTTGTCCTGACCGAAATTTGAAACAAAAGTGTGGTGGCATTTTCCCAGGGCCATTGACTCTACGCGCTGATCAAACCATTAATTGTAAAATACTTGTGTGTGTGTTGTGGGGGGGGGGGGGGGAGGAAGGAAGGTTTGGCACATCGAAAATCGGAGTTTATCGGATAAATCCGAATTGACCAAACTTTCACCGACGGGTGTTTTTCGGATTTATCCGAAAACACGGAACCCTGAGATATATACGACTGATGTGACACAGGCGTGCGAAAACTGAGCGACACGTTTTACTTCAGAAACAGTGTGTCATGCACCAAGCTGCATAAAGTTAGCGCAGATCACAAAGCTGTGTGGAGGCATGAGATGTCAACACTTTTTACGAACCTTCAGAGCATCAGCGAGGGCAAGGCAGGGACCCTACAGAGGGAAGTAGGAGTAAAACGCGGGGTAGCGGAACGCGCAGAGGATTTGTTCCTCGCGCTCAACGAGTGAGCTCCCAAAGGGGTAATCCAGCCAAGGTTCGGGGCATCGAAGAAAAAAGAACACACACACACAAACTATCAAACGATCCTTCACACAGAGATCACGAAAAGTGCAGTGACAGCAAGTGCTCGTTACTTGCATGATCTTTCCTGGAGACAAATCCTCCATGTCCCTGACTGTCGGGTGACTGGACACTGAAAACAACGTTAGTCCATTACCAGCAGCGTTGGCATGGCGTTGGGAACGGCTTGAGAATCAAGAAATAAAACAAACCTGACACATTCAGTCGCGTCAACAGAGATCGTACCGTTGGAGCGTTTTGTTTTGGTTAGTGTTGGCTAAGGCCTGCGCCAGTCTTGGCTTTAACTATGTAAATGAATAGGTAGATCAATCATGTTAGATATAATCAACGTTGCTAGAGTTATAGTAACGTTGGATATAATCGTTAGTTAGTGGTAGCTTGCACATACCTATAAACAATGAGTCGTTCGTAAGGATGGATGGATAAATGAATGTTGGCTGTTCCCTTTATGGCCTTTGCACCCGACAGCTAATCTCGTTCGGTCGCTCAACGCAATTCGTGCGCTTGGAAGAATTTGGCATTAAATGCAGCATCCATATCATGCCTTAGAGTGGCATTCAAGTGATGAAAGAGAAACACTGGTGGCATTCCACAAAACACAAGGAAATCGAAATGCACATACCCGAGCGTTTAGAGACACGGAAGACTGGCGCACGGAAAAGAGTATCCCGTACTCAAGTCATGAGTGGTCCTGAAAAGGACCGTTTTTCTTTAGCGGATGCCGCGAGATGGCTTACGCCTTCTTCTCGGTCTTCTTGGGAAGGAGGACGGCCTGGATGTTGGGCAAGACACCTCCTTGCGCGATGGTAACGCCGGACAGCAGCTTGTTGAGCTCCTCGTCGTTGCGAATGGCCAGCTGCAGGTGTCGAGGGATGATCCTAGTTTTCTTGTTGTCCCTGGCTGCGTTTCCTGCCAGCTCGAGCACTTCGGCAGCCAGGTACTCGAGTACGGCCGCCAAGTAGACGGGGGCGCCGGCACCAACTCGCTCCGCGTAGTTGCCCTTTCGCAGCAGTCGGTGGATCCTTCCCACGGGAAACTGGAGCCCCGCGCGGCTGGAACGGGTCTTGCTCTTGCCCTTTGCCTTGCCTCCTTTTCCGCGCCCAGACATCTTGGTGGAGGTGAGAAGTGGACGACCGAACGAACCGACGAACACTGAGTGAGTGAGGGAGTCAGAGCATCGAGAAGCAGAAAATCGAAGGAAGTGCAATTCCTCTCCGCTTGGGGGCGCTGCAAGAGCGCGTTTTCGCCTTGCACTACCTCTGCTTCACAGCACTCCTCTCCCAAAACCCTCTCCCAAAAGTCAGCTGCTTCCTCATTGGTTCGCGCAGAAACCAATCGCGAAGCTTCCTTTCGGGCGAAATCCAATCACAGCACTTTGTTTCCCGCGCTCCAGAATGCTAACCAATCGGAGCACAATTTTCAGAATGCTGTTGAAGCCCTATAAAAGCGAAAAACGTTGTCGGTGTGCCATCTTTTTGCCAGCGTCAACGTCGATCTTCTGTCGAAGACAAGTCGCGCGAGGATGCCCCCCAACCGAGCGGAAAAGCAGTGAAGAAGGCAGGCAAGGCACAGAAAAATGTGCGTGCCACCGACAAGAAGAAGAAGAGGCGCAGGAGGAAGGAGAGCTTCAGCATCTACATCTACAAGGTGCTCAAACAGGTCCACCCCGATACCGGAGTGTCCAGCAAGGCCATGTCGATCATGAACAGCTTCGTGAACGACATCTTCGAGCGCATCGCAGCAGAGTCGTCCCGGCTGGCTCACTACAACAAGCGCTCGACCATCACGAGTCGGGAGATCCAGACAGCTGTGAGGCTCCTGCTGCCGGGTGAACTGGCAAAGCATGCGGTGTCCGAGGGCACCAAGGCTGTCACCAAGTACACCAGTTCCAAGTAACACCCCGGAGCTTCCCGGTATCTGCCGACTACCTAAACGGCCCTTTTGAGGGCCATACTCATCCCTGCAAAACGGCCGTCTCTCGATGACTTCCAACTCCCGTGTCTCTTTTCCAAGAAATATGTGAGTACCCAGTGCCTGAGAATCTGCATCGCGCCTGTGTGCATATACTATGTCTTTTCTTTTTTTCTCGCTGTGCAGTCGAAATTGGCTGCTTGTAGTCAGAGTCGGATGTCGTTTATTTTGTTTCGGTGAAAAAGCGTATTCCATTCCTTTTGGGGGGCACGAGTGGCCTTAAATATTGCACATCGCTGGCGCATGTAAACGATATTCGCGTGGTTTGGAGCCTCTGCAAGCCCATACTCCAAATCCAAAGTGTTGTGTTTTCTAGATGCAGCCGGTTCGTTTTTGTTTTTAGAGCCGCGGTTGTTCCAAATAACTTGCTTTTTAATTTGAGTGTTCTCATACCGTTTGGCTTGAGAAAGTTGTTTATTTGTGTTGTCACTTCACGCTTGGTATCAACTCGAACAGTGGGTCATTTTCATTGTTCGAAACAATGAAGACGGCTAGAAACTTGAAAATGTGTCTGCCATTAGTCGAGTGCTTGTACCGCAAGTTGAAATAAAGAGATTTCTCCGTTTACAGTACCTCATTTTTTGTTTGCGCGATTCGCGGCAGCGGCACAAACTGGCCGCTTCCGGGTGGCATGTTTGGCTTCTTAACGGACCGAAGCCTTGTTAAAAAGTCTTCGAGTATTAAATTTTCTGCGAGCCAAAAAGACTTTTCATTACGTGTAATAAGCACTTCAACCTGGACACGCTTATACAAGTCAATATTTTGATCAAACTGCGTTCTTGGGTGACCCAACTTGCTGTGAACCCGGCTCACCATGGCGGTGAATTGCACTGCACGCTTCAAAACGCCAGTGATAAGAACCTTTAATTTTGGTGTGCCATGGGAAGAGTGCGTTTTGCACAAGTTCCGATAAATAGATTGCTCCAACGTTTATAAACCTCTTTTTTATTCGCATGTAAAAACGGGCCAGCTGCATCGGCACGAAGCTGGGAACTCCGGAGTGACATGTATTTCCCCTTGACTTAACGAAAAGGAATCTTAATCCCGTTGAAATATATATCTCCTGGAACCTAGAAAAAACAAATTTTTGCACATACAACTATGAAGACTAAAATGGGTCAGGTTTGTTATTGCCTACGTTTTGCTAAAGCCATGCATTTCATTGACACACGCCTCCTTCTAGTGTGCAGCCACCTGTCGGCCACAGATCGAAGCTGCCGCCCCGCGCGAATGCTCCCATTCGTCGGCGGGAGAGGAGGAGGAGGCCGTGGCGGGTTCACTTTCGCGGCCCCGTAGAGCATTGCCGCCAGTCTCTCTTCAAGTAGGCGAGCGGTGTGGTCGTGTTCTTCGTCGTCTCCCTGTGTTTGCAGCAAACATGTCTGGAAGAGGCAAGGGCGGCAAGGGCCTGGGCAAGGGTGGTGCCAAGCGCCATCGCAAGGTTCTTCGCGATAACATCCAGGGGATCACCAAGCCTGCAATCCGTCGCCTAGCACGCCGCGGCGGTGTCAAGCGCATTTCCGGCCTCATCTACGAAGAGACCCGCGGCGTCCTCAAGGTCTTTCTGGAGAACGTCATCCGCGATGCCGTCACCTACACCGAGCACGCCAAGAGGAAGACCGTGACGGCCATGGATGTGGTGTACGCGCTCAAGAGGCAAGGCCGTACCCTCTATGGTTTCGGTGGTTAACAGGTGCAGCCGTCTCCCCCAACTCGTCGGACACACATCAAAAACGGCCCTTTTCAGGGCCAAACCAATACGGATATATCTTGGAAACGGGATTCAATTCCGACACCTCCCTCCCGTGTCTCTGTAATCGTGAAAACAAGCACTGCTTTGGGTGAGTGATCCCTCTATTGTTATGGGTGTTGTTTAGCCGCGGGTCTCTACCATTACGTGCGCCACAGCCGTGCGTTAATTGTACAAATCTTCCTACGCAACTCGGGCAGCAGTCTAACGTTCGTTGCACTCATACCTGCCATCGGCCATACCATGCTGAATACGCCGGTTCTCGTCCGATCACCGAAGCTAAGCAGCATCGGGCTCCGTCAGTACTTGGGAGGGTGACCACCTGGGAACACGGAGTGCTGATGGCATTTCTGTTTTTCTTCTTGCTACTTCTTTTCTTCTTCTTTTTTTTGTGCTGTCTTGGAGGGTTGTGTCCATTTGTACAGATTCATATATCTTATAAAAGCTAATGAAATGCCTCGTTAGTATAGAAATCATCTTAATATAAATGCGATTCGTCTCTTTCCTATTTCGAGAAAGCCGCTTACTTGGAAGTGAAAACTCGGTGTCCTGCGCTATGGCCCGCTGGTCGATTGCACGTTTAAAAACGGTAATAATAAACGCAGATAGAGTCTCTTAAATTCGTGTGCCGTGAAAGAAGTTTGTGTAGTAGACGCACGAAGAAAGAGACTGTTTTAAAACGAGTGGTTTTCTTTTTATTCTCACGTGAACTTGGACGTTTGGTTCGCAGCCCGAGCGCGAAGCTGGCTCGACGTGTTTCGCTCCCTGACGCACCAAAGCCAATCTTAATGTTACCGAATCATATATTTTCGGAAAGGTAATGACATTCTTCGAGAGGCGTAAAAAACATTTTAAGTTAAATGCGATAATTTTTCTTCATATTTCGATCTAACCGCTTACTTGGAAGACAAAGTTAGGATTCGCGCGCTATGGGCGGCTGGTCGCTTGGACGTTTTAAAACCGCAATATTAAACGCAGATAGATAAAAGAAATAGCTTTTTCTTTATTGTCGCGTAAACTTGGACGTTCACGCGACAAGAAAAAGAAGAAACAAAATCATGCAGTGAACAAACAAGGTCTACAGTTAACAGCAAGAATGCTTCGTGCACATTGCAAAAGGGCAGAAATCAGCTTACCAAGGCTGGGAGTAGGACAGAGAAGTGGCGAGAGACACGGGAGCTGCATGCCACGCAAGTGCATATCCCACGATATGCAAATTAATTATGGCCCTGAGGAGGGCCGTTTTTTGTTTTCAGTGGTGGATATCCAAGAGAAGACCTATTTCTTGGAAGAAGCCTTCTTTGCAGCAGGCTTCTTGGCAGGGGTCTTCTTTGCTGCCTTGGGTTTCTTGGGGCTCTTAGGTGCTGCGGCCTTCTTCTCTGCCTTTGACTTTTTTGGCTTGGCTGACTTGGGCTTGGCCGACTTGGCCCTCTTTGCGGGGGACTTCTTGGCACTCCCGGGCTTCTTCTTCCTGGCCGCACTGGCAGCTGCCGACGTTGGGCGCTTCTTTGCAACACCGGTTTCCTTCTTGGGCTTTCTGGCAGCAGGTGATGGCTTGTCGGACTTGGCTGACAGCTTGAACGATCCGGTAGCCCCCTTGCCCTTGGTCTGCACCAATGCTCCCGCAGCCACGGCAGACTTGAGATACTTGCGGATGAAAGGAGACAGTTTCTCAACATCCACCTTGTAGTTGGCAGACATGTACTTCTTGATGGCTTGCAGAGATGAACCACCACGTTCCTTGAGCGCGCTGATGGATGCAGTCACCATTGCAGACACCTTGGGATGCGTTGGCACGGCCTTTGCCTTTCCCTTGGACACTTTCGCGGACGCCTTTTTGGGGCTTTTCAGGGCAGCGGGGGCCGCGGCCCCAGCAGGAGCGGACACTTCTTCGGACATGACCAACTCTACTTGATCCCAAAGAGCAACTGTTCGCAACAGTAGTAGTAAGCGTTGTGACACGCCCGAACCAGCACTCAGAATGCAGAAGCGTGCTGATTGGCCGAGAGGCGATCGCGGACCTCTTGGAGAAGTCCTCCAAAGGTGTCGAATGTTCGTAGCCGTGCCGTTTCTAAAATAACCACGTTGGGAGTCCAATTTTTTTCCCTTCTGTTCTCTAACATAGGTTCAACATTATCCTTGCAAGTTTGCATCACTTTAATCGTGAAAAACTATTTTAGAGAGCCAAGCACGCGGGCCCTCGCTAGAAAACTGCCCAAAACAGCATCCAGAATGAACATGCGCGCTGATTGGCCGAGAGGCGATCGCGGACCTCTTGGAGAAGTCCTCCAAAGGTGTCGAATGTTCGTAGCCGTGCCGTTTCTAAAATAACCACGTTGGGAGTCCAATTTTTTTCCCTTCTGTTCTCTAACATAGGTTCAACATTATCCTTACAAGTTTGCATCACTTTAATCGTGAAAAACTATTTTAGAGAGCCAAGCACGCGGGCCCTCGCTAGAAAACTGCCCAAAACAGCATCCAGAATGAACATGCGCGCTGATTGGCCGAGAGGCGATCGCGGACCTCTTGGAGAAGTCCTCCAAAGGTGTCGAATGTTCGTAGCCGTGCCGTTTCTAAAATAACCACGTTGGGAGTCCAATTTTTTTCCCTTCTGTTCTCTAACATAGGTTCAACATTATCCTTACAAGTTTGCATCACTTTAATCGTGAGAAACTATTTTAGAGAGCCAAGCACGCGGGCCCTCGCTAGAAAACTGCCCAAAACAGCATCCAGAATGAACATGCGCGCTGATTGGCCGAGAGGCGATCGCGGACCTCTTGGAGAAGTCCTCCAAAGGTGTCGAAAGTTCGTAGCCGTGCCGTTTCTAAAATAACCACGTTGGGAGTCCAATTTTTTTTCGCTTCTGTTGTCTAACATAGGTTCAACATTATCCTTACAAGTTTGCATCACTTTAATCGTGAGAAACTATTTTAGAGAGCCAAGCACGCGGGCCCTCGCTAGAAAACTGCCCAAAACAGCATCCAGAATGAACATGCGCGCTGATTGGCCGAGAGGCGATCGCGGACCTCTTGGAGAAGTCCTCCAAAGGTGTCGAAAGTTCGTAGCCGTGCCGTTTCTAAAATAACCATGTTGGGAGTCCAATTTTTTTCGCTTCTGTTCTCTAACATAGGTTCAACATTATCCTTACAAGTTTGCATCACTTTAATCGTGAGAAACTATTTTAGAGAGCCAAGCACGCGGGCCCTCGCTAGAAAACTGCCCAAAACAGCATCCAGAATGAACATGCGCGCTGATTGGCCGAGAGGCGATCGCGGACCTC
>JAZHYW010008551.1:0-21908 GCA_037355805.1 Ixodes ricinus | reverse complement strand
ACCCCAACTTCGGACACAACACATTCTTTACAGAGCAGTCTCCGTGCAACGCGACCCGCTAACAAGTGCCAACCAGCGTCGCTCGGAAAGATTCGTCTCATATCCCATTCTCACCCCAACTCGGCAAGCAGCGAAAGCTACCACCCGGCGAGCCAACTGCAGCATCGGAGAGGAGTTCGCGACAGCGTATCGTTGGAGTGCACTCCCCTCACAGAAATCTGCTACGTGCTCTGCTCTGTCACTGATTGGCTCGACGCACGACACGAGTAAGCAGTGTCGAGGTCGTGCTCAAGTGCACCGTGCTCGCCCGTAGCTGCCTACGACGAGAGAACACACTGGCACACTGGCGTCATCCATTATGTGGTCCTGGTACACTTCCAGCCTGTGTACTGTAATATCCCAAATATAGCCCGCCTCCTACTTTTAGCACTAATTTGCTATTTTTTTTTTCTTGAAACACAGAAAGATAGCCTACTTCTTAGTAATTGCGGGGCTTTGGCTAATGGTGACCTCAACAAAATGGAGTTACTTAGCCACGGAGGGAGATAAGCGAACATTGCTGACCGGAAAGGACAGTTGTCTTTGATTCACCGCCCCTTCCTGCGATCCACAAGTTTCGAAGGATCACATAATCAAAAACTAACATTTCTTCAAATTTTTTTTTTTTAAAGTACATTGAAAGTTAGTTTATTCATAATTTAATCTGATTTGCTATAGATTTTAGGTGGGCTATCTCTCGGGATATACTGGTATAGTATATTTTTTAATAATTTTTTATGCACCTTTATATCTCCGTCGGCTCGATATAATTCGGACAATGTTACGGGCAACCATTTCTGATACATGGTGCAGTTATATGATCTCGCAAATACCGAGAAAGCCATGCCTCGGGGCGAAGGGAAAAGGGCGAGCCAGCAGACGCAAGAACTTCGGTCTCAGTTGTCCGTGGGTCGGAAGCGTTCCACGGTGACCCGACGGATGCCACCGGCGTGCTCTTGTCGCGAGCGCTAACGAGCGAGTGTGGCACGCTCGAACGCCAGTCTGCAAACCAGCCCGAACTCGCCGGAACCCACCTCGGACCTCGGTGCGCCACTGGGCAAACTCAAACCCCGTGACAGAGGAACTCCCTCCCTTTCAGCCCATGTGAGTCACTGCGTGAGCGTCGAGCTCGGATCGCTCGCGGAACGACATCCGGCACCGGGAGCAGAGGTGGGGCCTGTCGCCCCTCATGGCGCCGGCAGTGGACCACCAGGTGCGAGCTGGCAGTAAACGTCATCGGGCACAGCTTGCACTTGTAGGGCCGGTCGCCCGTGTGGATCCGTTCGTGAATCACCCAGTCCGCCTTGGTGGTGAACGCCTTGGGGCAGTAGTTGCACTTGAAAGGTTTCTCGCCCGAGTGGTACTTGAGGTGCGTCATTAGGTTGCCCCGCTGGGTGAAGGCCTTGGGGCACAGGTGGCACTGGTGCGGCCGTTCGCCCGAGTGGATGCGCTGGTGGCGGACCATCAGGCTCTTGTCCTTGGTCTTGTACTTGCACAGGGTGCACCGGACTGCTGCGTCCTCGGTGCGAGCCTCCGCAAAAAGGGCACGTGTTGTGGGACTGCGGGAAAGAAGATGCGTCGCTCGGTGGGTTGCGGAACGCTGCGACTCGAGTTCGAAAGTGTCCGTTCTTGGACCAACGTTCGGCCGGTGTGCGCAAATTTTGTACGCACCTCGAAGAACGGTGCGGGCGGGGGTGGGGACATTGCTGGCCATTGAAAAATACACAGAGGTCATTTTCTTCTCCTCGACTATCTCACGTGAAAGTGCAGATCCCAAGTAGCACGTGTCGCAAAATGTTTCTGCGAGTATGCAGCCCAGTAACTATGCTTCAACTAAAGTTCAGACTGCACTGCCTGTGCTAATGATCCGTTATATCGAAACATCCGATTTTTGCAAGGTTGCTTTGGAAACATAAAAAGCTATACTCGTTTTTACCTCAAGAACCTTGTTTAACTCCTTGCAGAGTGTTACTAATTTCTCCTTTTACTTAGAGAATTAAGATACATGCAGTGCACATTTATTAAGATCAGTGTTTTGTTTATATAACCAAAATGCACACTTTTTGAATGAAAAACAAACTATGTGCAAAACATGCTTTCTCTTCTTGAGATGCATACCAAGTGTAGGGCCTTTCGAAGCATAACAGGCTATCTAAACTCTGTCTCTTCTGTTCTTATGAATATACAGACTACCAACAAAACCCTGTCTTCTGCTGCTACATCGCACACACTTCCAATCACATTTGATCAAACTCATCTCGACCGTTTCCTCAGCTAGGCACAAGCTGGTTCTAGTCTGGTATACAGCGCAACTCAAGAATGAACATACACATATTTTTCAACTCTATCACAAAGTTTCCGCTTTGGCAACCTCAGCTGCGTGCTTCACAACGGACATGTCAGTTACAATAGGTGCAAAGGGCCCTTCTGAGCACACAAATGCTGCAAAAGAGCTCTAGAATCTTCACACAAGGTGTATATAATAGTCACAAACACTGCAGAGCAAACTCCCTTAACACCCTCTGTTATTGCAGCTAATCCCCTCGACTGTGGAACTCCTGTCATACTTGGGTTGTAGGGTCTGACGGAACACACCTATCGTGGTAAATTGACATGTCACACAGCTGAATAAAACCGACATAAAGACTTCAATTAAAGCGATGGGACGGTGTAATCTCGGCTGTTCGGTCCACTTCTATTTCTAAAACGAAGTTAGGTGGGTGGTCAACAGCAGCTTCGCAGGGTTCCAACGAGGAAGACCGTTACCAGACAGACTTTCTTCCGCAGTGTAGCAAAGGTCGCCTGCAAGGCAATTGCTATTTTAAGACTTAAGCCCACAATGCAAAAAAATCTACAAAATTACAAAAAAAAATAAATAAAATATTATGTAATATTATTTTGATACATGGCAACATTTTCAAGAGTAGAACATTTACAAAATGCTAAAGTTTGTTTTGTCATCCTATGGAAACTGCAACTCCTAAAGTAAAACAATTTATACTGGGAGGTTGAAGCAGACTGGTGGCTTCTGCGGCAACACATGCAACATATAAAAATAGGCTGTAGGTAAGTTGCAGTTGGCCTTTGCTCACTCTGGCTCCTGCATTCCCTTACCTTGCTCCCAGGGTTACAACGTAACAATGCGCCTTGAGACTGTAGATTCCTGTCTGCCATGCTGGCAGCTCGTGGAAGTCTTCGACAAGCTAGAAGAGTAGCAGCACAGCTGCCCAGCATTTTTCTCTGAAAAGGTGGCCATGGCTGGACAACGAAACTGCTAAGGGTTAGTCTGTTGGTCGGTGTCCCAAATAAGATATGACTAGGGTTCCGTGTATTCGGAGTTTATTTTTAGTCAAATTCGGAAGCCGTTTTTCGTAGCTTATTTTTTGCCAAAAAATTCTGAGTTTATCGGAGTTTATTTTTGTACGATTCCCGATTCTCCGAAATTCAGAGTTTCGCAGTGTTTCGTATTAAAAATAAATAAATAATATCTAAGTGTAAGCATAAGCTGGAAAAAAAAAAAAAAAGGAAAGCGATTGTATCAATTAATATTTTCTTCAGCTGTATTTGGTGTTGGTGCCATTACTACTGGAAATACCAATTTGTCCTACGACAAAGTTGCACACAAGTGTTGCTTCGATAAATGTCAATACCTTCAAATCAATAAGCTCCTGGAGGTAGTTGCCAAGAAGCTTGTATTCATTCTATATTATTCCATCAACCTACTTTGCGGCCGCGCGAGGCAGAGTGGTAAAGGATGTAATAGAGAAGTTTCAACTGTCCCTCTTCCCCACTTTATGCAATCTCTATGGTCCATAGCTTTCACTGTTACAAAAACACAACCTCTCCTTCCTCTAAAGCACAAATAGTATGACCCAAACTGGAAACATAAACAGTGACTTTTGTCGTGACTCGGAAGTACAATGACCTGTTGTCCTGACCGAAATTTGAAACAAAGTGTGGTGGCATTTTCCCCAGGGCCATTGACTCTACGCGCTGATCAAACCATTAATTGTAAAATACTTGTGTGTGTGTTGTGTGTGTTGGGGGGGGGGGGGAGGAAGGAAGGGGTTGGCACATCGAAAATCGGAGTTTATCGGATAAATCCGAATTGACTCAAACTTTTACCGACGGGTGTTTTTCGGATTTATCCGAAAACACGGAACCCTGAGATATATACGACTGATGTGACACAGGCGTGCGAAAACTGAGCGACACGTTTTACTTCAAAACAGTGTGTCATGCACCAAGCTGCATAAAGTTAGCGCAGATCACAAAGCTGTGTGGAGGCATGAGATGTCAACACTTTTTACGAACCATCGAGAGCATCAGCGAGGGCAAGGCAGGGACCCTACAGAGGGAAGTAGGAGTAAAACGCGGGGTAGCGGAACGCGCAGAGGATTTGTTCCTCGCGCTCAACGAGTGAGCTCCCAAAGGGGCAATCCAGCCAAAGGTTCGGGGCATCGAAGAAAAAAGAACACACACACACAAACTATCAAACGATCCTTCACACAGAGATCACGAAAAGTGCAGTGACAGCAAGTGCTCGTTACTTGCATGATCCCTGGAGACAAATCCACCATGTCCCTGACTGTCGGGTGACTGGACACTGAAAACAACGTTAGTCCATTACCAGCAGCGTTGGCATGGCGTTGGGAACGGCTTGAGAATCAAGAAATAAAACAAACCTGACACATTCAGTCGCGTCAACAGAGATCGTGCCGTTGGAGCGCTTTGTTTTGGTTAGTGTTGGCTAAGGCCTGCGCCAGTCTTGGCTTTAACTATGTAAATGAATAGGTAGATCAATCATGTTAGATATAATCTTTGAATTTGTGGTAGCTTGCGACACCTACCTTATAATATGGTGCTCTGGATCGCGTCTCCGACTGGTGTGTTTAGCGTCCTATCTCGCCCATACATCAAAAGTGGTCCCGAAGTGGCAACAAATGACGTCACAGAAGCCGGAGTGTCATGCTGTTGACTGTCGCGATCCTGGCGGGTGGTCGCAGAAATGCTGGCGAAAAGCACGAGCGAACACGAGTGTCGCTGTCGTCACCACGTCCCAGGCGTCCCAACTTTCGGCTGCTGTAACTTCCGTGGACTGTCACAGTGGAGAGCGACCTGCAGCAGAACAGGCGTCTGCCACACACACACACCACAACTGTTAGGACGCCGCCAGGATCACGACCGGCGACAGCATGACACTTTTATGACGTCATCAGGCGGAAATCGAGGGACCACTTTTTTGGCCACGGTAAACACACCAGTCGGAGACGCGTTCCAGGCACCATACTTATAAACCTTATAAACAATGAGTCGTTCGTAAGGATGGATGGATAAATGAAAGTTGGCTGTTCCCTTTACATTCTGTAGTAGCTTGCGCCACCTAGCCTTAAAATATTTTAACTATTTTTTATATTTTTTTTGAACAATCTCCGGTTAGGTAAAGTACTTTCCAGGAGAACCTTTAAAAAATCAGGAAAAAAAAAGAATTTAAACATTGGTTTTTGTGTTCTTTTCCGGCTCCCCTTCTTTCCTCCTAAGCTGCGAGGGGGAGCCCAGTTGGGGCAAGGTAAAAGTGGAGAGCAGATAGGAAAGAAGGGAGGCCGGCAAAAGTGGACTGGGGGACAGGTGTGAGACTTTGGGCCGGAGCCACGCGGGAAGGAGTTCCAATATTCCTCTGTCCCTCCTGTCCCCCAGCTGTGCTAATTGTTCGTCCTTGTTTTATTTTTCCTAGTCTGTATCCACCAGTTTTCCAATCTCCTTTTTGTGATCGTAACCTTTTTTTCTCCATTCTTCCATCCAAGTCCGCAAAACCGAGCGCCTCCGTCAAATCCGCCGACCCCTCCGGGAGAGCGGGAAGAAGCCCCGTACACTCCAAAACCAGATGTTCCATTGTTTCGTTCTCATTTTGGCAAATAGCACATAATGTGTCCATTTTCTCGAATTTCGCCCTATACGTTTTGGTTCTTAAACCCCCGTTCTAGCCTGAAATAGTAGGGAACTACCCCGTGAATTATCAAAAACCTGTTCTTTTCTTATTTCCTGCTTATGTGACCTATAAATTGTTAAAGCTGTTTTTCCTTGCATGATGCATCCTACCACTCCACATTTTCCTTTCGGCTTCTTTTACGCCCTTTTTTTATCGCTGTATTCCGCTCAGTCTCCTCCCTAGTTGGCAGATATTTAATTTTTAGTTTTCTCGTTCGGTTCGTCCATTTTGTATTCAAACTCTTCATGTATAAATACTTGTACACCTTCCTCGCCCATCGTGCGTCCTCCATTTTTGTTAGTCTTTGATCGAATTTCAATTTGCTGATAGCCTCTCTACTCTCAAAAGACGACCAGCCCATGTCCCCTTCTACCCCTTAATTTGGCGTGTTCCCATGCGCACCCAGTGCTAACCTGCCTACACTTCTCTGCCTGACCTCCAATCCTGTCTGAACCTCTGATCGCATGCACAACACTGCATTACCAAACGACAAACCTGGCACCATGACTCCTTTCCAAATGCCTCGAACTACTTCATATCTATTATAACTCCATAGTGCTCTATGCTTCATAATAGCCGAATTTCTTTTCCCTCTTTTTAATTATATTTTGCCTACGTGTTCCTCTAAATATTTCTTTCCCTGTTTCATCCGAGACCCCCAGATATTTGTACTTATCTACATAGTCTCTTTCAAAGTCCTGAATTCTCAGCGGCTTCCCCTTTTCGTCATTAAAAACCATCACTCCAGATTTTTCTCTACTGAAATTCAGACCAAGCTTGTCGCCCTCTCCTCCACAAGTCCCAATTGGTTTGTCCAATATTTCCCGGCTATCTGCTATAAGTACGATGTCGTCTGCATACATCAATCCAGGTATGACTTGGTCTACTTTACTCCCTCCCTCCATATACGTCAGATCAAATCCCAAGTTTCTCTGCTCGAACCTGTCTCCCAATTTACTCAGGTCAGGTATACCATGAAGAGCAGTGGTGACAGGGGACAACCCTGTCTAAGCCCTCTTTTTATTGCTGCTGGTCTTGTAGTTTCTGCCTCCCACATTATAGCCACCTCATTATTTGTATACACTTCTTGCAAGAATCTAATCAAATGTGTATTACAGCGGAGCTGTTAAGGGCTAGGTTCCCCAGGATCGTGTCCGTGTATGTCGACACAAACCTACCTGGACAGCTACCGCCATCTATAAGCGACGGCGGCAAGCATACAACCAGTATGGTTTCCGCCGTCGCTCGTAGATGGCGGCAACCTTCCAGCTATAATAGAAGAATGGATAGTTGGGCGCGTTGGTGGAAATTCATCGTAGGAAACAGCGCGAAAAACAGACAACGACGAAGAAGAAGCACACAGTTTATCGAGTACAGCTCCGCTGGTCTTCCTTCTTCACGAAAGTGGAAAGGCTGAACGTTTTTCTAGCTCATACCTCCTCAGCAGTTCCCAGAGTTTTCCTGACTCACATTGTCGTATGCACCCTTGACATCTAAAATGCTACATAATGGTCTATGGTTTGTCGCTGCAATTTCTATGCACTGGTGGCTAAAAATAAATTATCTTCAAGCCTTCTATCCCTTTGGAAACCATTTTGGAGCTCATCCAGAATCTGTGTGGTTTCTGCCCACTTCCATTCTTCTTTTCACTATCTGCATTGCTAGCCTGCATATGACTGAAGTTACTGTTATTGGACTATATGATTTAATATTATCTTTATTACGTTTGCCTTTATATATTAGTCTCATCTTGCTTAGTTTCCAATCAGTGGGTACGTCCCCCCTTTAATTATTTGGTCTATCACCTGTTTTAGCTTTAATTTGCTTGCTTTACCTAGGGCCTTTATTAGTCTGATTGGAATGTCCATCTGGACCCGTTGCTGTTCCTGCTGGAATCTTACTTTCCACTCTGTTCCATTCTCCTACAGTAGTTCCCATTGTTTCAGCTCTCTCTTCCTCCTGCACCTTACTGTAATTGGTGCTCTCCAGTTTTTTATTTGGTTCCAACTCCGAAAAAGCTTCTTCAATTGTCCTCCTGATGTATTTTCGAGCCTCTTTCTTCTCAACCTTTATTCCTTCCTCTGTGGTGAGTGAGTGCTGGCACGACTCTGTCTTTTTCCCTGCGCCTTGAAAATCTTTTTGCTGCATTTCTGTCGTTCTGATTTATCTCCATCATCCAATGAACCCCATGCGCTGCCAATTTTGGTCTGTATTATAGCTGATGCCTCCCTTTTTCTATTCAGAAAATTTTCCCATTTTGCTGCTACTTCGTCTGGGGTTGCTTCCCTTTTCTTTGCCCACCTATGTTCTCGAGATGCCTCTTGACGTCGTGATTAGCTGCCATAACCTCTTTATCCCGCCAGATTTTAAGTTTGTGCTTTTTCCCTCTCTTTCCTCTTCGCTTACCTCGGTACTTTTTCAACTCAGTCTTAATAATGCCCACTAAATCCTCATATGTCCACTCTCTTTCTGGTTGGTTGAATACTACGTTCTCAATATTTTTGGATACTTCTTGTAACTGCTCCTCGTTTAGATTCGATTTACCTTCCCGTCCCTGAAATTTTAGCTCTGTTACTGATGCACCAAATTTGATTTTGGTTCTTCTGTGGTCACTCCCTAAGCTTTTTATACCTTCTTCGTCTATTTCCATACTCCCTAGCCTGTTATACAGCTTTGGGGACATAAGGCAGTAGTCTATTGTTGAGTGAGAAGCGTTTCTCTCCCACGTGATTTTTCCGTCGCATTTTACATGAGCGTTAACTAGCACTAGATATAGAGCATCACAGAACTCTTGCAACATTCTCCCTGTTGTGTCTGTGTACCCATCAAAATCTTCTAAATGGGCATTATTTCCCTATTTAAACCAATTTCTCTGACATCCCTCGCTATGCACGACGAGTGCTGTGCATTTTCTTTTGAATCCCTTCCCGTTTTCCAGTAGACAAATCCCAGTAGTGTGTTTAAACCTGTAATCTGTCCTTTCAACCATAGGTGTTCCCTGCATCCCTCGTTCACCCTCTCCCAGTCTTGCCCTTTGATCAATACTCCTATCCCTCCTCCCTTTCGTTCTCCGCTTCTCCTGCTGCATCCCAACCAAAAATAATCTGCTATGTATGGTGGCTCCTCCATATGGTGTTATCCACTGATCTCAATGACAATTGCTGGATCGCGCATCCCCGCTTGTTCGCTGCAGCGCGAGTGCGGCCACCGGACGGCCATCTTGCATGGTATAATTTTGTTCATTTTGCTAGCGTTTTGCTGCGGTTTTCCAGCATGCTATAGACACGTTTTCTACTCGCTCGTCGTCATTCACCGAAGACGTTCTTTAAAGGGCAACTCCGCTTCATGTTTTGATATTTAGAAAACTATCCAGCCCTCTTCAGTATCGTATAGGAAGACCCAATGCTGAAATATTCGATCTAATTCCGTCTATATATTTAATAAACTGGCCAGCAAACTTTCAAACGAGCCAAGTCGCCGAAGTCTGCCAACTCTAGCGTGCGACGTGAGGCGCAATCGTCAGCGCAGTCAATGCGACGGGGTTGGAGCGGCCAACGTTGAACCACTACGCCAAAGGCATGACTACGTCATTCTCACGTTTTGGTTGTTTTTACTTCTCGGAGCGAATTGAACGATGACGTCATGAGTCTCTCCTCCCGGTGTTGGATCAAGGGCGTCCACGTGATCACCGTAACGCGGATGCGCCAGTTTGCGCTCCTGCAGCGCTTATCGGTCTGTTTCTCCGCTCCCTCTCTCTTCGTCTTCTCCCCTTCCCCCTCTCCCCCGGCCCATCACCGTCCCTACCGTCCACGCCATGCGAAGCCGACCCTGCCCGCGTCGCGTGTCCTGTTCCTCGCCCCCACGAACGTCGCAAGACCACGTGGTTCGACGTGACGTGGCAATGACTGTGACAACACGAGGCCAATGTTGCCTGACGCAACCGAAGTTTCGGTCATCGGTATCAGCTTGTGTTTACAATTAAGATTACACAAATAATATTTCGCATTTCGCGAATTCGAAGACGTAGAGCTGTTTAGTAGTGCTTTGTGCAATGGAATCACATATAAGCCTAAATTTTTCGGAATTGAGCGGAGTTGCCCTTTAAGATCCTGGGTTACGCGTGATACTTGCCGTTGAGAACACGTGGAAATTTTTACGAAAGCGCAGTGCCGCAGGAAAAAGGCACAACTCGTCGAAAGCAAGTTTCGCCGGTTTCGCGGCGTGTTCAAAGCTTCCTTGGCACGCCGAAGTGCCGTGTCTCTGTGCCTTCGCACGCTTGGATACCGACCAAGAATCGGCGCCGTGTGGATCTGTTTTGCGAGTGCAATGTGCGTGAAGCCGTATCTAAAGGTACAACTCGTCGAAAGCAAGTGTCGTCAGTCTCGCGGCGTGACCAAAGCTTCCTTGGCAGCGCCGAGTGCTGCATCTTTGTGCCTTCGCACGCTTGGATACCGATCAAGAATCGACCCCGTACCAAAGTTCTGAAGGTGTAGTTGAGCGTTGATGTCTTTAGATCACACATATATATGCCACGGAGTTCTGGATCGTCCAGCTGTTATAAGCTGTAATATCAACAACCTCTTTTGGAGTGCGCTGCAAACATCCCTGAAGAAAATGACAGCCTCAATCAGTGAATATAAATAGGTTCAATGGTCTCAGGCGTTTTACATAATGTACAGTTTGTTGACCACGGGACATATATTCCATTTCTCTTGTAGCCACACTTTGGTGGGTAACACTGAACAACGTAATTTGAAAAGAAACGTTTCTGCTGCAGGGGGATGGACGTCTTCTTTACCCGGCGCAGTCAGTATAAAAGGCTCTGGGCGCAGTATGCCGCGCTGGGAAACGTCGCTGAACATTGAGCGGTAAATTGACATTGGAAAAGAGGACATGCACAAGATCTCTTGTCAACGTTTGCACGTGACATACATTAAATATCGAAAATTTTTAAAACCTTACTACTCAAAACAAGCATGACTGCTTCTCTAGACTACCTACTCACGCACAAGTTTGGTCTGCCACGGAGGATGCAATAATGTCAGGTGAGATCATGCCCGTCTATTCTGGACGTTCCACGAAGAAAGGATGCTCCTGGTCTCTCGGGAAAAGAAAACGTGAAACCGATTCGTATAAATAAATGGGAAAGGCCGAGTCCACCATCTAATACCTGACGAAACAATTTGTTGCGACACATGGCATCAAATAATCTTCTGCCAAAAAAAAAAAAAGAAGAAACTGTGCAATTTTTGAATACCTGTCCGTGTACACTGCGGCACCTGCGAGACATACCCTAATTTTGCCTTCGAGCACATTTCAGACGGTTGAAAGTGCAAAAGCTGACAAATTTCTTTTTTTCGTTTAGGCCAGGCTCGTCGCTCCAAGCCAGTCGCAACTCCGGATCAGTAGGACGTTCTGTTCGGTAGTGCTTCAAGGGCACTCCTATGCTTCGTTTCAGCTTCCGTCCGAGGCGCAGCCAAAGCTACATGTGGTCGGAGCCAATCACACGCAGCGAAGCAATAAGTCACGCGATCTCGCCACGCACTTTGGCAGCACTCCGCTGCGCCGCTGGTCGTCTGCCCCGCCCGCGCTCGCCGAGCATTTCGTCTGCTACGGGCTGGGCGGATCAGCGGTATCGTCTGCTACAGGTTTAAAAAATGCCCTTTCTCACGTTCTGGAAATCGAGTCGCAGGGTATGTCAGTACGTAGGCTGGCCGCTGGCGTCACTGTGTCCGGGCTTTGAATCCCGTTCGGCTTGTTTTCGGCATGCGTTTTCGAGATGTAAGTACACATTGCAAGGTGCCCGATGACCCGGCCGTTGATGTTTCCTTCCAGTTGTCTGGATAAGCCGGTGCTCGAGTAGACGTCCTCTCCACCAGCTTCTCGGCGTTTGAGTGTGATCGGCAGGCAAAGGGGTGCCCTGATTTCGCCGCGCATCGGTGGATCTGAGTGGCCGGGACGCTTTTCTGTATACGCATCGCGTACGCAGTACGACGCGGCCGGAGTCTCCTGCCGAATTTGAAAGTAGACATTCATCACGACCGCTCGCGCCTGACGCCCAAACGTAAATTTGCGAAGAGGACGCTACTGAAGCGAGCTCGGCGAGGAAAGCAGCGAAGCACATGATTCGGCCATTACGAGAACGAAATCGTCATACAGAACAACCGAAACGCGCTGCGGCCGTGTTGCCAGCGGATGTACGCGTTTACACCAAACCTGATGCATTTACATATATTAGTAAAAGCATAGACTTTAGATATTTAATTCTCTTCGATTGCAAATCATTCTCAGCAGTACATATCTATGGAATGCTGTGCAATGTTTACGCATGAAACAGTTATTTAAAAAAATTACTTTGCGGACTACTTTGTGGTGCGTAAGGGTCCCTCTCGAAGATTGCAGAATTATCCCTCAAGCCTCTGGCTACGCTCGGACAGGCTGAACGCGAGCTTTTCCGAACCTAAGCTTCGAAGGTCGAACCTGGAGGTTCGAAAGGTTCGAAAAGTTTTGCTTTATCGAACATTTGCAGGTTATAAACTGTATGCTTTCGAACTTCCAGACTTCTTATGCAAAATTAGATTGTTAGCACTTATTGCATTAAGAAATACGCGATCTACGAACTTTCGAAGTTACTAAATTTAAAAATCGACAATTTTCGACTTTGATGCTGTTTCTTGAAACGTTCGAAAAGTATCATACTTCGAACCTTCCATCTTGAAAATGTCGACGATTTGAACCTCATCGGATTAAAATGCGCAAGAAGCTTTCTATTTGTTATTCTAGGCGGAGCCACTGCACGAAGTTCTTGCCTATTTTGCCTAGAAGTGTACCCGAACAATGGCGGGTTCGAAGGTCGACCAGGTTCGACTTTTTCGGTGGTTTAGGGAAGTTCAATTAATTTTTGTATTGAGGTTCGACTCATTATTGCTGTCGCGACAATTTCTTGATTGACTGGATTGGATGGTGATGGCCTGGGATGGTCAAGAACGGCACTGATTGATTGTTTCAGTTGATACAGACAAAAAATTAAGTTATTAACTTCCTAGTTAAATTGGTTTCTTTTGATTGCAACTGTTCATAAAATGCTTTTTTATTGCATAAAATATTTTTCAAACCTAGACATGCTTGTATGAGTCTGGCCACACTGTCCACAAAGTAGACCTGTGCTTGAGGTGTCACTAAGAACAGCCCAGGACGTTGAGTTCGACTGGGTCGACTTTTTCGAGCGCAGTGGAGAAGAATTCATTGAACGTGTATTGAGGTTCGACTCGTGTGCGCATGCGTGGGCTGGCCAGTTGGCTTCCGGATTGGATAGTGATGGCTAAGGGAATACAAATTAAAGACATCGCTGATTGGTTATTTCAGTTAATACAGTACAAAACAATTAAGTTATTAACTTCTTCAGTGATTAGAATTGGTTTCTTTAATTGCAACTGTACATAAAATAAAATAACCCTTTGCACAAAAAAAGTTTGTAAGCTTACAGGAACATGCTTGTATGAGATTACAGCACACTATAGAGTCAGACGGTCGAATCTGGTGAAGAGCTCGAAGGTTTCGTCGAACCAGTTAAACCCAGTCAGGCCCGAGGATTCGACCTAAAAATCTGGTTCGACAAAAGTTCGCGACACCCCTACCTGTGCTATGCCTGTGCGCCCGAGTCGCAAATCGCCGGCGGCTGGCGCGCCGGCGTTTGTACCTCCGGCGGCGGCGTGCTGACGGCGCGGGGGTCAACGGATCGGCGGCGGCGTGGCGCGGAAGAGGGAGGGGGGGAAATTAGAGAGTGAGGGGGAGAGAGAAAGGAGTCGTTTGAATTTAGAAAACAAGATGCAAATACCATAAAAAGGAACACGCTTTTTTATTAATTTTTTCCTGGAGAGTTACATTGCCTTCGCCGTGAAGAGTGCGTCCGTAGAAGAATCAGGTACTCCGGCGTCTTGTCTATTTTGTTTTGTAAGAGAATATGCCGCCGGCCGCAGCCGCGGCGCAAGATCCTCCGCAAGACGAGGAGCGACGACAACAGATACTTTATCACCGCGTTCGACCTCACCACGCGCTTGTCGCGCGCCACCTTGCCTGACAAGTCGACCGAGCACGTCCTTCGATTTCTAGAACTCGTACTCTCATTCCGTACGCCGCAAGCCGTCATCACCGACAACGACAGGGTCCTAACCTGACGTTCGGCTTCGCGGTACTTCGCTGACAGGCACATTCAGAACATCCTAACAGTATACATTACGCTCCCGAAGCTAACGGCTTTGTCGAACGCGCCAACGGAAAAACCCTCTGCGAAAGAACGTCAACGGCGACATCGACCATTGTAGCGACTATCTCCAGGCAACCAGCTTTCAAGTGAACCAGCAGCCGCACGCCGGACTCCAGACATCACCATTTGAACTCCTGTTCAACTTTGTCCCACGTCGACCAATGGAACTTTCCCCGCTTCCCGACGAGGTCGGCGACGTCCGCGCGAACCGCGACGCTGCAAACGCGAAGTTGCGAACCTCGCTTACCTTCACGGCATGAAGCGTTCCTACGATGCAAAACATCGAACAGCTCCATACAGCGTCAGGGACAAGGTATGGCACACGAACGGCCTTCGTACCTGGAAACTTGGCCCGCTTTCCACGGACCGTACGTTCACTAAGTCATCACCAACGTGGACAAGCAAACCTACACCATCTCCGGGTTTACCCCGCAAGGCACACCTGATTGCCGCCAAGCTGCCGCGCGACAGCTCTTTTTTTTTTTTTCACGAACAACCAGCGATTGACATCGACTCGCTTTGCACCGCGGCAGATCCTCCGATTACACGCGCTTCACGCCGACGCCGCCATAGGACGCCGCCCTCCACGATGGCTAGACGCATAACAGAGGATCACGACAACAATAACAAAATTTGCGAGGACGCAAAGATTTTGAGCTCAGGAGTGTAAGCGAATACGCTGGCCGCAAAGACCCGTAGTAAGGAGAGCCTCGCCGCCTCGACCGGATGGGAGCTCGACTTCGACCCCCGATGCTAGATCCCGGCGTGGGAACCAGAAAGGAGGACCCCTAGAAACACGACGTCACAGGAACGAAAAGAGACGCGAATATATAGCCCTCTTGTATCAGATTATTTCACAAAGTTTTCATTAAATCGTTTTGCAGACTACAAAACCGTTCATTCCGTTATAACACTTTAAAAACAGAGGCGAGCTGGTGAAGAACTTTCATAGTAACCGGAGACACGGAACGATAAAAATAACCGACAAGACAAGAAGTCTCAAACACAACTTCTATACCCGTTTTCACGTCAAGAACCCTAATAAAAAAAGTCCAACTCCTCGCGGACCATCACTAATTTCCACCTTTATGTGCAGAATTAAGATATATGTAGGTGAATTCTACTATATATATTATCAAGACGCACTACACGTTCCAGCGCCAAAATCATCGCTTTTTTCTCCGACAACCAAATCTCGGAAGACTTCGCGTCGCGTATACGAACAATGCTCAAAACTTTCTTTTTTCTTGAGAAAACGGGTATAGTTTATTTGAACAACGAACGCTCTTATATATACGTCAAGACCCTCACCACCAAAAAAGAAACACTTCCCTACACTCTAAAAAAAAGGGTATCACCATACAGCCTTTTGTCCCATATAATGCACCCCAAAACTTTAGTTCGACGTACAGCGCCCTATAGTCGAACAGACGGCCCCAAATTTTACGAGGGGCTTGATAACGTTGCGATATAACTCATTAAATAGCTAAAGTACGTATCAAAGACCACAGAAAGAAAACACTAAGGTTTTGCAGTAAAGCCAAAAAAAAAAAGATTTTTTTTTTGTAGTCAGTAAAACGTACATTGGCTATTTTAATATCCTGTACCACACAGCTATCAAGCCTCTTGTGAAAGTTAGTACCGTCAGATCGACGTCAGTGCGCCGTACGTCGAACTGAAGTTTTGGGGTGTCTTATGTGGGACAAAGGGTGTAAGAATACACCCTTTTTTTACAGTGTACGTCACTGAAAGTCGGACACTCAGACAGATCCAAATGATTCATGGTCCCACCAACCAGCCACCCTGACGACCTCGCTCGACTGACCAGCCACATGCGATAACAGGCAACTCCATCACAACCCTTACTATAATATGATACACGCATGACGAGATGTCCCTACAGCGTGCTATTCGCTTAACGAGTGTCGATGAAACGATCGTGTCGACAAAACGATCGTGTCCGTACACCACTTCTACCTGAAAAGTTACATCTGGGTTCTTATGTTTCTTTTTTTCTGGCACCCCTGAGGACCACCAGAAAGGGGGTTAACCTTTCTAATTTGTGCTGAGCTTTGAAAACTAAATTTACACCGTCTGATATAAAGTTATGAGAGATTCCATGTTAGTAAGGCACACACACAACATTCTTCACAACCGGTTTTTCCACAGGAGCCGGATTAAACCTTCAGCACCTTGAGCACAACTCTAACAATTACATCGTGGTAATGGCCCGCTTCCAAACGACGCATCTTTTGCAACTCAACTGCCTCTCCAACCCAAAGCATACGGGATTCTTTACAGGCGTTATCCATCGCAAACGCAATTATACCACTCTTAACTATTTTCAAGTGACAGCTGTCAGTGCCAACAGAGGCTTTGCTGATTCCTTGCCGTACCTCCGCACAGGCCCTTTTCCGTGTGCTACAGGAGGTCAATAAGCACTTTTTAATTTGACTGGTGCGACCGCAGGGTTGTACGGTCCAATCGACAAGGACCGCACAACCGTGTCAACGTGAACATCAATCTCGTTTTAAAAAATCTCGGACAACACTAGAGCAATTCACGACCCGATACACACTCCCTCTTTGTGAATAAAAAAAGAACCATCAAAGTCTACGGCAGTACATTGGAAATAAAACTCCAGAATGCTCGTAAAACTATCTACATCAATCTCAGAGGCAGACTGCAACTTCACTAGATTATCATCACACCACCTCCTCACCCTTATTTACAGCTCCGACTTATCCATAGAGTAATATAAGTCCTTGACGTCTACAGTTGTCACATATCACACCTTCTCCCATGATGCGGATTCAATATTTCAATCAATTGCTCAGAGTTTTTGAGTGACAATAGACTGTTGCTCCACTCCTGTCACGTGTACAACACGTGCCGGAACTATTGATGGCGAGAACCGTGGAAGAAGCAAATAATGGTTTGCACCCGCAGTCATGCATGGCTTCAATTGACTTGGCAGAAAAAGAGATAGTGTATTTGCGGTCCGCGGCGGGGCCACGGATTGGTTGAGATGTGGTGCGGTGACGCAGTGGGTATCTACGCTGAGGCTCTTGGATTAAATCAGTTGAAAGTAAGCGCTCTGTGGTGTTCTTCCTCTGTCTATGTCTTAAAACGCAAGCATGTTTTCTCACGTACAATACCAACTCGCGCCCAACAATCAGCAATGGTAGGAGAGTTCTGAGGGAGACCATGCGTATTTTCACCTCTGGTAATTGTGTAAGCATACCGTCTTTGGCATTGGACAGTGATATGAAGCGTTTTTTGTGTCTCTAGGTCTTGTTTTGTGGGTTTTCCAAGAATTGTAAGGGCTGTGCTGGAGCTGGAGTTGCCTGCTATCGCATGTGACTGGTCAGCCCTCAAGCGAGTTCTTCAGGGTGGCTGTTTGGTGTGAATCATTGGGATCTGTCTGAATCACGAATCATATGGCTTATGTCTGAGTGTCCGGCACTCGGAGACCCAAGGAAAAAGAGGTTTTTTCTTTTTTTTTTTTTTGGTGGTGAGGTTTTTGAGGTATATACAAGAGCGTTCGTTGTTCAAATAAACTAGAAACTGTGTTTAAGACTTGTTGTTTTGTCCGTGTTTTTATCGTTCCGTGTCTCCGTTTACTATGGAACTTCTACATTTATTGATATATTTACAGGAGTAAAAATGAAAGGGAAAAAGCATACAGACACCGTTGTATTTATTCCTTTTTTAGGCATAATATAGTAGGTGAGACTCATACAGAAGCAGCAAATAAATAAAAAAAACACCAATACTACACACACGTATCCCCCCCCCCCCCCCCCCAAAAAAAAAAAAAAAAAAATTTGGCGGCGCCGGCGGCGCGCCGAATTTATGGCGCGGCGGCGGCGGCGGCGTGCTGGCTCTTGGGATTCCGGCGGCGGCGCAGGGCGGCGAGGGCAAAACAGGCGGCGGCGGCGGCGCGCGCGCGGCGGCGCACAGGTCTACCACAAAGTCGAACGCACTGATCTCAATGACAATTGCAGGATCGCGCTTCCGCTCCCGCAAGTGAAGCCACCGGACTTCACTCGCTTGGGATACGATTTGCGGTTTTGCTAGCCTTGAGCTGCGGTTTTCCAGCGTGCGCAGACACGTTTTCTACTCGTTCGTCGTCATTCGCCGAAGAAATTTTTAAGACTCTGTGTATTGTTGAGACTTGCCGTTGTAAACACGTGGGAAATTTTACGAAAGCGCAGTGTCGCAGGAAAACGGCACAACTCGTCGAAAGCAAGGGTCTGGCGGCGTGTTCAAAGCTTCATTGGCACGCCGAAGTGCCGTGTCTCTGTGCCTTCGCGCGCTTGGATACCGACCAAGAGTCGACGCCGTGTGGATGTTTTGCGAGTGCAATGTGCGTGAAGCCGTATCAAAAGGTACAACTCGTTGAAAACAAGGGTCGCCGGTCTCGCGGCGTGATCAAAGCTACCTTGGCAGGCCGAGTGATGCATCTTTGTGCCTTCGCATGCTTGGATACCAATCAAGAATTGACGCCGCACCAAAGTTCTGAACGTGTGTCGCGCCTAGATGCCTTTAGATCATATATATATATATATATATATATATATATATATCGGCCACGGAGTTCTGGATCGTCCAGCTGTTTCGGTGAGTTGCTGTCAATAAAAGGGGGAGATCTGTACGTGTTCTTATGTGCTATTGACCATGGCTATGTTCCAAATCTACTCTCTACTCTAATGGATTACGTGGGAGCACGAATAGAGCAGCGCTGTGGAGCAAGGAGGGTTTTCGAAAGCAAAAGTACAAGACGGTGAGAATGAAAATCTTTGAAGCGCGGCCGATATGGTCGTGTGCAATCTGTTGACCAATCACAATTAGGCGAGCCGCGCTCAAACGTCAAGTGCAATTAAGTAGGTTGATAATGAGCCAGCACTGATCAGTGATGAAAAGCTGTTGTGCACGGTATTGTGTAAATCGTCTAAGGACGAAAAAAAGACGTACCTTCACCCCACCTTCCGTCGCTAGTAGACGCTGGATTAAGCTCGTTCCTAAACCACGAGGGCCGCAAGTATACAGACGTCAGGGTAGAGTAAGACGCTGATCCAGAGGCACATACGTCTTCACGCACATTGCACTCGCAAAACACATTCACACGGCGTCGATTCTTGGTCGGTATCCAAGCGTGCGAAGGCGCAGAGACCCGGCACTTCGGCGTGCCAAGGAAGCTTTGAAACACGCCGGCAGACCGGCGAAACTTGCTTTCGACGAGTTGTGCCTTTTCCCGCGGCACTGCGCTTTCGTAAAATTTTCTACATGTTCACAACGAGAAAGTCTCAACGGTGCACTGAGTCTTAAAATACTTCTTCGGCGAATGACGACGAACGAGTAGAAAAACGCGTCTGCGCACGCTGGAAAACCGCAGCTCAAGGCTAGCAAAACCGCAAATCGTATCCCAAGCGAGTGAAGTCCGGTGGCTTCACTCGCGCTGCAGCGAACAAGCGGGGAAGCGCGATCAGCAATTGTCAGGATCGGTGAACCGGTCGATTCTGGTGAAAAGGTCGAAGGTTCGTCGAACCGGTTCGAACCGGTTCGACTCAGCCGAACCCCGAAAGTTCGACCTAAAAATCAGGTTCGAAAAAAGTTTGCGACACACCTAATTTTGTCTGTTGTTGGCGAGCCCCGACTGGCGACTGCCCCGACTTCGTTGCTGCGCGTTGCAGCGTGCTTCGAGTCTATTTTCGCTTCGCGACACTTTGCGACCTTTTTTACCTTTTCGGCGAAGATCCAACGAACAAGCATGGGGTAAACTAACATACAAAGTGTCACAAAAAAAATTACAAGGTTTTTTTATTGCAAAAATAAACTGCATCGCCGAACGCTCATTCTCCGTCCAAAGGTTAGCGCTAGAGGTCACAACCAGATGCCAAAGTTTGAGCCCGATCCGATACCTTAATCAAAGTTATAAGTGATTTTCTGAGAAGTTCAATGGGAAAATGGAGCCCATTTTTGCCCGTTTTCGGTTTCTGGTGCTACCAGAGCCCCGTGTACTTGAATTGTAATGCCTTATGTTGTGTCCAGTTGTAATACCTTATGTTCATAAGGTGAGCCACAATATAAAAAAAGTGGGGCAAAAACATGGGGTTCCCGTTTTACTCTCAGCTCCTCAAAAACTGGGCAGATTGTGTGGAAAAGTTGGACGAGGCGAGACACGCGTCGGTGTCTGTCAGAAAAAACATAAGACTAGGTATGTCGAGTGTAGCGAGGGCGTGGTTTATAAGATTCATTTATCATGTGGCAAAGTATACATAGGCCAATCGGGACGTTGTATAAATGATAGGCTCAGGGAGCATGCACTGTCAATTCGATCGTCACCCTCGGGAAATCTGGCTGTACACTGTGACAGATGTGGGTGTGTCCCGAGATTTGACAACACCATTATCTTGGCCCGAAACCGAAATGAAATGACAAGGGAGATATCCGAAGCGTTTTTTATAACCGAGTGCGTTGATGGAACGTGTGTCAGCACTCCATCTATAGCCCTATTTGGCTCTGAGGTGGCGTTTTTAAAATCTTTCGTAAAGTAGATAGTAGACAGACGTACACTGATTGGGTGATGTTGCATTTCTGTAGTACATGTCGAGATTTCACGGTGCATATATACGTGTGTTTTCCGAGAATAAACTTCAGTTGCAAGTAGCGCTCTGTGTTGTCCGTTCCTTTTACTTGTCCGTTGTTTTTAGCGCTTTTACCCTCAAACACATGGATCACCAACTTGCCCAAGTGCATACCCTTCTTCTGTACTTGAAAACTCCGTCGGCCGCCATTTTCCCGTGGAACTTTTCAGAAAATCACTTATAGCTTTTTGAATAAGGTATATATCGGATCGGGCTGGAACTTTGGCATCAGGTGTGACCTCTAGCGCTACCTCTGGGCGGAAAATGAGCGTTCGGCGATGCCTAGTTAATTTTTGCAATAATAAAAAACAAAAAGAAAAGTCTGCAAATTTTTTTGGTGACATTTTGTACATGCAGTCATTATGATCCCATTAACCATTAAAGGAACCAGTAAGCAGACTGTCAAGAGAATGAATCGTTCCTCTACAGGTTTGTCTTGGGTGACTAAAATGATGTGTGCTCATTTTACCTCGGTCCTGCAGGGAGATATCTGCAATCACTGTACTGTCCATTTTTGTGTGTTTTTGTTATCATTGCTCAAGAAAGCTGCCTTTAGAAAGTGAAAATCTCACAACCTAATTACAGGTTTTACCTGTAACGATTTTAAATCATATTAAAATATATATTTCAGAATTAAAAATAAAGTGCACGAAGTTTATAAATGCTTATAAATAATTTTCTTTTGCAGGTACACACACACACGAGAATATGAACACTTTAAGGGCTCTAAAAATACAGTGTACATGCATGCAAACAAATGCGGCCATGAAATATTGGAGCTAAAAAATCCTGGTATTTCGACCGAACTAAATGGCCCGAGCTTACCACTTTTTGGAAAAAATAAAAGGGAAGAAAATGTTAAAAACTTGCAATTGAGATGGCCGGTACTTCGGAAGGAACTTCGGGGGTGCCTTTTAGCTGATTCTTCTGCTCCCAGCTCTTAAGATGGTACCTGACAGAAGCT